>BPLR01014613.1:0-199614 GCA_021605095.1 Caerostris extrusa
AAGAAAAAAATGTTTGCTATAAGTAGTTTGATTACCAAATTTACTCAATTTCAAGATAAAAATAATAATATGTTACTTTTTTTCCATAATACTAAATTTATTTAAATAATATTTAGAACTTAAAAATAATTTTAAGTTTTTAAAGTAAATGAACTTGATTTATTTTAAATTTTAATGTCACATTTAATTCAGTTATCAGTTACAATTTTAGATATTATTAAATAATTAAAATTCTTAATTTAAACATTTCTCAGAAACTTAGATTTAAACAATTTGAGATCAATTCATAGTCGTGCTGAAGCAAAAGATATATATATATATTATGAGTACCAATATAGTTTATTTTTAAAATATTCAAGCAAAGAGGCCAAATTAAACAATAAGATTATAATAGGATTATCTTTGAATAAACATAATTTAGATGTTAAAAATAAGCTAAAATTTTATGGTAATGACTAGAAGTATTAAGCCTGATTCAAAATGCAAATCTAACTATTTGCACATTTTTTTATATCACTGAGACAGTACCGAGAATATTAAATGCTTATATTTTACTGATAAAATAAATTGAAAAATAACATGTTTCATTTTAAGCTTCGATAACGCGTTAAAAAGGTTTACCAGTAAATCCAAATTTTGATAGTGTTTAATATTTTTCAAAATAACAAAATCTCCATTTCATCACAGTAAAGTAAAAACGAAAAGTCTTAAAATCCTAATGAGATTTACTGAAAAAATACTAGAAATTTTTGACAAGTGCAAAGAGAAATTTTATTTTATCAGAGTCATAATTTTTAATTTACATGTAATGGAAGTATCAGATCCACACACACAACGAATGAAAAGTTGAGGTAATTTTCCAATAAAAGAATTTTCTGACTTACTGTTTTTCCTTTTTCTTCTCTATTGTTTTGCCATTTTTCTTTTGTTTTTACTTTGTTTCTTGGAGTTACAGTCTTTTATCTTGCAAAATCTATGAAAGGAAGCACATAAAGAAATTAATCATTTCATTTTCATCTCAATAGAAAAAAATTTATCACAAATTAATAAAACTGTGAATTTAAGCTGAGGTCCTCCATTTTTAGATATTAAAAATGTAACATGCAACACTGTAAATACATGTATTCAATTTTATCAGTAATAATAAGATATAATTTCCTAAAGTCCATTTTCTACCAAAATCAGTTACAAATTTGATATGATTCTTTTACTTCAAATACTAAAAATATGCTTTTATTAAATTTTTTTTGCTCTGTTTGTGGGTGTTAATATACTTTGCTTTTTAACAGCATTTAAAAATTACAGTGATGTTCTTCCCCTTACAGTTAAAATTTACTGATCATTTTATTAAGGATTTTATTTTCCTATAAAAGTAATTTAATATATAAATTAAGTGATTTTTTCGATCAAAAAATTAAGAGTAATAATCTTTGAAATTAGCAAAGAGTCATTTAGAGACAATTTCACATCATATAAGAAAGACTAATACTGATAACATCCAATAACAAAATAATTTAATAAAGCTTTTATGTTGACCTAATAATGTTATAGAAATAGTTAAATCAGAACCATCATTTTTATTGCATACAAAAGTGTAACAAATTATATATAATCTATGACAATCTACTTAAGTCTGGTGACAAGAATCAATTTTAAAGTAATAGGCAAATCAAATATCAAACATTAATTAGTTATATTATTGATATTACATTATATAATATATAGGTATTTATAAAGGATGAATCAGCAAAAAAATACCTTAATTGTTAATATGAAAGCATATTTATATACTTGTTTAAATTTCTAAAATGCTCAAAATTCAATATTAAAATAAAAGTATATATTAAATCTTTAACCCTATTTGAAAGTCTTTAAATTTCTATAAATACTGAAAAGATAAAATTCAATTACAATAAATAAATAAGAACTTGCAAAAGAAAACACTAAGGGTAATAAAAAAACGTGATATTTAATCAAGTCTGTACGAATCAAAGCAATATTAAAAGAATGCAAAGTTAAATAAAAATTTAGTTTTAACATATGATTTGGAGTAGTAAAATATTTTTTAACAAACCACAACAATGCTGATAAATCAAATATGAAAAACATTTAAGGAATGGTTACAAAAACAATAAATCTAATATTGATAGTCTAAGTTTCCAGTTTCATTAAAATATCTTTTTATTTTTTCCCTCTTCATTATAATAAAATCTTATTTGTTTGCTTAATATAATTATCAAGATTTTCATAAAATGAATATAATTTAGAAAATGCCCACTTAAACTGTTGATGAAATCGAGGCACTTAAGAGTGATGCTTAACTAAAATTTCAGAATAAGAAATTTAATGGATAATTGTACCACGTTAAGGTGCAATACTTCATTAAGAAAAAAATGGCTCAAAAATTATTTTTTAAATAAATTACAGCTAAAACATATTAAAAAAATATCTGTTATATAACTTTCAGGAATATAAGCCTGAACGTTTTTAAGAAATAGGCAGATGGATTTAAATTGTGAGATATAAATATTTTGAATATGTCAAACACAAGATATTTTTACATCCCTTGTACTTATTTATTATATATATATATGAAACAATTTCGGAAAATAAAAATAATTGGAAGTATATTTAAAAGATTAATATTGAAGTTTTTTGTAACACTTTTGTTGTTAAAAAACTAAGGAAATATCAGATTAGTTTCTATTTAAAAAAAAAAAAAAAAAAAAAAAAAAAGGCCAATCACACATCAAAGGAAAATGAATTTATAATGGAAGAGGCTAAAGAATATTTTTTTCAGCCAGTCCCTACCATTAGACAGATCAGAGAAATTTAAAATATTTCAAAGGTAGCTAATAAATTGTTTTAAAGGTTTAGAAACCTAGAAAACCAATCTCCGCCAACGATAGACTTGCTCACACGTTTGTTAGAGTTCAAGTTAAAATGTCACTCTTAATACACATCGTCATGATTACAGTTAAATTACTTCACGAAATATTAAAATATTAAATAATGGGGCTTGAAGCTCTAAGAAGTCGTCTGGCGGTGTAGGGGCCCTCATCTCCGATATGGTTATATCTGTAAGTTAAAAACCGCACTTTGCCATGGCATTAAGTTAAGGTAAACAAACTACGCAAAGATCAGCAATCTTAAAGACTTTGGCAACTATGATGTGGTTTAAATTTATCGCAAATAACCTCGAGGATTATCAATCTCACTTAACCGCTCACCGAAAATACAGCAGTTCAGTTTATTATCTCTAAAACTTGTACTATTCCTACACCACGGTCTCTTATAATTATGATTACATTTCTAAAATTAAGATTAAAAAAAAATCTCTGGAGTTAATACCCTTTAAAACAATTTATCGAGTTACTGCACTATTGAAGTTATTTTTAAAAGTTCTCATTTTCCTCAATTATTCTCCCTGTTCATAAATTTAAAGATTCTACTAACTCCTTTAATTATAGACCATTTTCTCTTTTACCCACTTTAATTACACTGACGGAATTCATTATTCTGAAAAAATATATTATAATTCCTATCATTAATTTGGCTTTACCACTAACCTATCCAATAACCATCAGCTCCTCCGACTAACAGAGCTGATCTCTGAAAATCTTGTAAAAAAAAGAGAGAGAGAGAGTCTGTGGGCTGACGGTCTTATTCACAAACATCATGCTTATCGCTTTCTGATTTACGCTTAATTCATCTCATTCATTCTTACGTCTTCTTCATTTTCACCACTGAACTATTAGGGTGCATTTCCATTGGCGATGCAACGTCAACTTTGACAAATCAGATTCGCGATCGAAAATGATTTACTGTCAATCATTCTCAATCACTAATTTGATTTTTCATTCGCACACGTTGCCAATGGAAATGCATCCTTAGACACATTTAAGCAAGGGTCAAGGTCATCATTTTCAAAGTCCACAAGGTTATTTCATTAGAACAATTTTATTTAATATTTTCATTAATGGTATTACAATAATGAATTGCATTTTTGCATACCGTATTTTAATCATCCGATATTTTCAAGGCCCTATCCTTAAAAACTCTAGTAAGACACAAACCTTTATCTTTGTTTCACTAACTCAAAATAACCGAGTGTTATGCTTCATTATTGACACGAGCCATCTATAAGTTAGCGCAGTGGTTAGAGTAGTGTGCTCACCACGCTTTGGGCTCGGATGGTGGTTCGATTCCTGAGCCAGCTCTAGTTGTTATTCTTCCACGCAGCACATGCTTTCCCTGTTTGGGCACGCCCATTTCTTACTTTTTTTATAATTAATTAAAAAAATTGTTATATTTACTTTTCTCACTTTTAATTTCTTGCTTAACATTTTTTGTTCTAGTGCAGCGGACAAACACTTATATCGTAATCTTGGATGCCTTAAGGAAGTGCGTTCAGCTTGAAGAGAAGCTACGGACGCGAAGTAACAATACTTCCGCACAGCTCTACGATCCTGTTAGTCCGGGACCTACGGTTACAGTGGATTCCGAACCACTACAGACATCCATGGCACCGTCGTAACTCAAACCCGAAACGTGTGTTACCGAGCGCCAGAACTCTAGCCACTCGGCCATTCAGGCCCTATTTCTTGCTTAACATAAAATTATTTCAAAAATTTGTGTTTACTTTATTACATTTTTTGTTAACTTAATTACTTTTTCTTATTGTAGATTATTACGGAGATCCTTGGCAACCACTAGCTCCTTCATTGTAAAATGTTGAAACATAGCTGTGGTCTCATGCCCTTTGAGTTAATAAGCAAAATAGATAATTAAATGCCCTTTTTTAAAAAAGGGAATTATTTATTTAATGAAAATATAAAAGGAAAAATAACAAAAAATTTCAAAAATGTAGATGTTGATGAAGTCAGTTGCATGTAATAAAACAGAATGAGCAAAGGTGAAATTAGAAGAAAAATATCTTAGGAGAAAAGCGAACTTTTTTCATCTAGGCAGTTGTAAGGAATTAATTTAAAATATTTAGAACAGTGAGAGGTCTTTTGCTATGTTTGCGGGAAGAAACATCATAATCTTAATTTTGTAGGATATTTAACACAGGGTTATTGATGTTTCGCATATCATTATAGAATGGAGTAGAAATTTTGTGAGCAAATTGTCTTAAAGTTGGAATCGAGAGAGCGCGTCTAATATCGTCATGACGAAAGTACCAGGGTGAATTCGTTAACATTCTGAGAGTTTTGTTCATAATTACTTTTTTTGTCTTGCCTCTTCTCGCAACTTTTGAGATTTATGTTGGCTGTTACTGCTTTATCTCAATTTATCCGCATGCTATTAAAATACGAGATAAAAAAAAAAAGAGGTGAAAATTAAACATTTATAACGGAACTATTATAAAAGTCTAAATTTTTGAGTAAATGATATGACAGATCCTATTACTTTTTTTTTTGTTTATTATTTACTGTAGCATTTGCACTCTACCTCAATTCTCTCATGTTTCCTGCTACTCCGCTTTTGATTTATTATTTCCACTCTATTTTTATCTTCCGTTATGATTCATACTTTATAGTTTAAGGGTCCTGGAGGGCCAAGGTACTCTGTTATAAAGAAAGACGACGAGTTAGGGTAAAAGGAAATTGATAAAGGAGAAAATAATTAAATGAAATGGAACAAATAGAGTAACTTGAATGAAGTGCATTTTATTTGGGGAAAATTAATGCACTTCATTTAGCTTTAGCACTTCATTTTTGTCTTTTAAATTATTCGATGAATAAACTTCAGTTTCTTGAATTTTAAGGCTCGAATTATTAAAGAATTTACAATAAATACACAGTCCAGTCACATTAATGTGACCACCACCCCCCTTTCTACGTCAACGTGAAATAACCCCTCACAAAAAGGCAGGTGGCCGCACATTGCAGTGGAGTGCATATAAAGGATGTTCTAGGGCACCGGAAAGCATTTCAATCGTTGGCGTAACGTAGGCAGAAACGTAGCGATTTATCAGACGTCTAAAGGGCATGATCATTGGCTTTCGGGCTAAGGGTTTCGGAAATGTAACTGAACTGTTCGCGTGCCACCGTGGTAAAAGTATACCGTGCATGGCAAAATGGCATTATCCAAAATCAGCGGCGTGGCACATGTGGTGCACCACGGCTATAGATGACAGAGGGGAACGAAGGCTACGGAGATGCGTTCGGGCGAATAGATGTGCAACTGTTGAGCAACTGACCGTCCAGATGAACCAAGGGACTAAGAGTGTATCCTCAACGAACGTTGCTGCGCATGGGCCTCCGCAGCAGACGCCTGGTTAATGCACCTATGCTGACTGCTGTTCAACGGCGACGAAGGCTGGAATTTGCACGCCACTACCGAAACTGGACGTCCACAGAGTGGCTTTTTCCGATGAATCATGTTTTATGCTCCCTTGGACAGATGGACGTTGGCGTATACGGCGTGAAACGTCTGAAAGCAAACACCCTGCAACAACTGCCGGAAGGATCCAAGCTGGAGGTGGGAGTATTATGGTTTGGGAATGTTTTCCTGGCATTCACTGGGTGCACTCGTCATTGCCGATGACAGAAGTGATGCACTGAGGCACGAAAATAAGACGTAAAGAGAAACATTGTTTATAGACTACATCATGGCAAAGTGCTTCTTTGGTTCAATGTTTACAATAAATGCTGAAAATTCGCTTCCCCCCTTCCCCCGCACAATACTATTGTGCCCCAAAATAAGACCAATTTCTGTTCTTTTATTCAAAAACTCTTATTTATACTTCCAAATTTATTTCATCGCCTTCAAAGTAATTTCCTCTGGACACAATGCATTTGCGCCAACGTTTTGTTTCCAATCCTCGATGCATACTAAAAGTCGTCGGCAGGGATGGCCTTCAAAACGCGAGCCGATTCATATTGAATATTTAATTTTTTTGGCGTGAGCTTCTCAGGTTGAGGATGGTCGACCAGAGGCGCTCTTCGTCTTCAACGCTTTCTCTGCCTTCTTTGAACTGTTTATACCACTTCTAAACATTTCTTTCTCATATAGGAATGCTCACCGAAGGCCTTCTGCAACATTCTATACGTTTTCTTCACACGAATATTTATTCCGCAAACAAAATTGAAAGGTTCTTTGCTCAATCCATTTAGAGATTTCAAAAATCGCCTTAATCAGTTTTAGCGCCTCACAAAGCCAAGCGTAACTCAAACACTAATGAATATTTTGACGTCAAATTTCACACAGACGTCAAGCACAGTGCCAACAAGCTAAAAAGAAAAATTGAAATTCCATATACCCGGGAAATTTAAATTGAAAATTGGTTTTACTTTCTGGACACGTACTAAATGCTCAGTGTCAAGCATTTCGCGGCAGCTATGAAGAGACGAGCAGCGAGGTCCCCAATTGAGGTAGCGGCCTGATGGTCAGCTGGCTAGAGCTGTGGTCTTTGGTACCACAGGATTCATGTTCGAATTCTGGCTGTGGCATGGTTGTTTGTGAAGGGTTCGGAATCCACGTTAAACTTCTAGTCCCGGACTGTTTAGCCTAAAGTGTACACAAAATGATCGTAGAGCGACGAACCAAACCAAACCACAACCGAGTCCACTGGAATCTCATCAATGAGAACACAGTTACAATCACAGAGTAAGGATAAAATAGTGTGCATTGGAGTTACCAGCTAGTGGACTTAAAACTTGTCACGTGACGGGTTTTAGTTGGATGAATGAGCTGGCAACTGGCGTGCCGATGACGGAGTACCAATGGGGATAGACCTCTTAACCTGCTCATCTTAATTCATAGATAAATTTACAATTTTTATTGGCTGCTTAATGTTTTTTTGTTGTTCTCATGCAGCTGGCAAACACTTAGACATCTTGGTCTTGGATGCCTTAAGGCAAGCGCTGCACAGACGTTAGTCACTTTGCATTACCCAGAGGGGGCGCGTGTAACTCGATAAGCCACGGACGCTGAGTAACAATGCCCCCGCAACGCTCTACGATCCTATTAGGACTGGGACCTACGGTTTAAAGTGTATTCTGAACCACTACAAACATCCATGGCACCGCCGAGATTCGAACGAAACCTGTGGTACTGAGCACCAGAGCGCTAGCCACTCGGCCATTCAGGCCCATGGCTGCTTAATGTTAGTAATGAAAAAATTACAAGATAAAAATTTTTAAAATTAAATAAATGGTACTCAAAAAAAAAAAAAAAAAAAATTCAAAATTGTAAAAATAAAATACAAAATAAAAAGAATTTAAAAGTTAAGTTTAAATTCGGCGGTGCCGAAGTTTTTCAGAAATTTTTTTCTTTCTACGTCCCTGTTGGACGAGGTACTGCGTTTGATGGTGAAATTGCTGCGTGTCTCGTCCCAGCTGCAGTGTCTCGGAAAAATTCACAAGAGCTGTTATCCTGTGATTCTAGAGCTGCTCTGTTAGCTATTGTTTCTAACAATAATCCTAAAACATAAGACATATTGGATTGCCGTTATCACCTTGAAAACCTGGCATCACTTGAAAAAACTATAGTCCTCCAGTGGGTTCCTGCCCACTGTGGGGTTCCAGGCAATGAGAAAGCCGTCTTCCTGGCTAAAGGGGGGCTTTAATCACACAAAAAAATCTCGTCCTATACCCTTCCACTCTATCAAAAGATCAATTAAAGTCCGCGCTCAAGAAGACCTCTATAACCGTGTTTTCCTGAAGTCCTGGAAGAATGTCATCCCAAATCTATGTAATGTTCCAAGGCGTAGAGCAGTCGCTCATTTCCGACTAGCCACTGGACATGACTGCCTGCGTAAACATCTTTACAGACTCAAAATTGTTCCTTCCCCGATATGCACGCTGTGCAGCTCTGGAGAGGCTATGGACTCCACACATCTACTGCACTGTCCTGCTCTGTGCAAGACTTTTCTCGCCGAACGATATTGGGAGGCCAGAGATATGTTAAATTAATGAACTCTGTTGCAGCATGTTTTGTTGTTTTCTCTGTTCTTTTGTTTATTTTTCGTTGTTCTGTAACTGTTCATAATCTGCCATTGGAAAAAAAAAGTTTAAATTCGGTACAATGAGGGACCCGTTGTCGATGCCATGAGACTATTGAATGTGTAAACAAACTGCTGAAAGGGTTATGTTGATTGAGCTGGATGTTGCGAGAAATCTGTTTAAAAGTGTATACGTTTCTTAACGTGCCACTTCCACTCCTATACAAAAGAAAAATAGAATGTTTTTGCATGCTCCACCACTCCTTCAAGCGTGTTCCATCACCCAGTATATTACAGAGATGCAGAAGTGAAAGTTTTCAAACAAGATAGATGCATTTTAGTAGTGTATAACTGCACATTTTCAGAATGATAACATGAAATTTTCGTAACTGGTATCCTCAAATGTTTGAAACACAATCCGCCATGGAGAAAAATCTAAATTAATATTTTAAGACAGCAATTAATGCCACTCATAAGGGATCAAAATAAGGAAAGATTCGGTTTTTCGCTCTACGCTCATCTTGTGCACACGAGAGCTAAACAGACAAAGACCTACAATTTAAAATGGATTCCGAACCACTACAAACACCCACGGCACCGCCACGATTCGAACCTGAAGCCTGTGGTACCACAGAACTAGCCAATTTGCACTAGGCCGCTTTTTAACTTTCAGGGAGTGAATAAATTTTAAAATTCTCCCTCAAAGCTCCTATTAAACCGGACCTAAGTTTTAAAGTGGATTCTGAACCACTATAAACATCCATGGCACCGCCGGAACTCGAACCCGGTACCGAGCGCTAACCACTCGGCCAAAACAAGAAAGAGAACGTTCGTCATTATCTTCAAAAGTTTTCCTATGCTTTGAGGAATAAGGCTTACACGTCTTACTAACTTATCCATTAATGTAAAACGTAATTGGAAAAGTGATAAGATGAACAATGTAACACAGTAAACACCGTTCATGTGTGCTCATTCGGTGAAAAATTATTAACAATCCAAAATTAACCAATTCTTAACTGAAATCTGATACCTTAGGTAACATACTTTAGCTATCAAAGATCTAAATTTAAAAATTATTATTATTTTTTTTTTATAAAAGATGAATAAATTTTTAATTTGCGTTACTTTCTTTACCTGTTTTTTTAGAATCCGAGAAAGGAAGAATTTTTCACAAACATTAGCAACCTTGACTATTAGTGTGTGATTTCAACAATTCTCATTTATTATTTTCGTTCTATCGGGCCAGTTTTTTATTTAATGTTGCTCTTTTTAACTTTAAAAGAAAAATCACCGAATGGAAAAATGTTTTTAACACACAACAATTGCTGAATTAATAAAATAAATGTTTTTCTAGTCCATTTTACTTTTAAAACCCTACAAGAATATTTTTCTTTAAAAAGCTTTATTTTATTCAATTCCTTCTATTAGCTCACACTCACCCTCTATATATCTTGCTGACATTTTCAATCGTTCATAAAACACTTTTTTTCATCCACTCGAGTTCAGATGCATTTTTTTAACTTGTATTGGATGACACTGGATGTTAATACAATTTTTTCAAATATTAATTCAGTAATTAAATTTAATTCATTCATTTTAGTTTTTTAGATTTAAGTTGCATATATCTTCCCATAGAGGGCGCCAGATAAATTTTAAAAAAATGAATGAAAATTATTTATAAAGGACTTTCTGCAATAGAGTGAAAAAAAAAAAAAAAGTAGAAATTGACTTTAATTTTTTTTTATATATATATACACTGAAGTGACAAAAGTCATGGGATACCTCTTAATATCGTGTCGGCCATCCTTTCGCCCGGCGAAGTGCAGCAACTCGACGTGGCATGGACTCAACAAGTAGTTGGAAGTCTTCTGCAGGAATATTGAGCCATGCTGTCTCGATAGACGTCCATAATTGTGAAAGCTTTGATGGTGCAGGATTTTGGGCACGAACAGACCTCTCGATGATGTCCCATAAATGCTCGATGGGATTCATGTCGGGCGATCTAGGTGGCCAGATCATTCGTTGGAATTGTCCAGAATGTTCCTCAAACCAATCGCGAACAGTTGTGGACCGGTGACATGGCGCGTTGTCATCCATAAAAATCCCATCGTTGTTTGGGTACATGAAGTCCATGAATGGCTGCAAGTGATCTCCAAGTAGCTGAACATAAGCATTTCCAGTCAATGTTCGGTCCAGTCGCACCAGAGGACCAAGTCCATGCCATGAAAAAACAGCCCACACCATTACGGAGCCACCACCAGCTTGAACAGAACCTTGCTGACAGTTTGGGTCCATGGCTTCGTGGGGTCTGCGCCACACTCGAACCCTACCATCAGCTCTTACCAACTGAAATCGTGACTCATCGGACCAGGCCACGGTTTTCCATTCATCTAGGGACCAACCGATATGCTCACGTGCCCACGAGAATCGCTGCAAGCGATGTCGTTCTGTCAGTAAAGGCACTCGAGTCGGTCTTCTGCTGGAATAGCCCAAGAAAGCCAAATTTCTCCCCACAGTTCTAACAGACAAGTCCCTTGTACGTCCCACATTGATTTCTGCGGTTATTTGACGCAGTGTTGCTTGTCTGTTAGAATTTACGACTCTTTGCAGACGTCGCCGGTCTCGGTCGTTAAGTGCAGGCGGTCGACCACTGCGCTGTCCATGGTGGGATGTTGTGCCTGAAATTTCATACTCTCGGCACACTCTTGACACAGTGGATCTGGGAATGTTGAATTCCCTAACGATTTCCGAAAAGGCATGACCCATGCGTCTAGCTCCAACTAACATTCCGCGTTCAAAGTCTGTTAATTCCCGTCGTGCGGTCATCATCACGTCAAAACCTCTTCACATGAATAACTTGAACAGAAATGAAAGCTCTGAGAAAGCACTGCGCATTTATACCTGTTCTACGTGATGCTACTGCCATCTGAAAATTTGCATATTGCTATCCCATGACTTTTGTCACTTCAGTGTATTACTTGTTAACTTTAAAAGAAAAATCACTGAATGGAAAAATGATTTTAGCACACAACAATTGCTGAATTAATAAAATAAATATTTTTTCAAGTTCATTTTACTTTTAAAAATCCTACAAGAAAAATAAGCTTTTATTTTCTTTTCTATTAGTTTTTCTTAATAATGATATTTATTCATTTTAACATAAAAAAATAACATTTTTTTTTTTTTTATCTTGATATTGCAGACGCAATACCTATCTTGGATATATATTAGAAATGGTCTCTAACTGAAGCAATTTGCAAACTAGAGAATAGGATGATCTAAATACGTTTATTGCAGCATATATTCTTACTTAATATTAGTAATGTGTTGCAAAAATTGTGTTTGTATTTGGTATTTTTAATAGTTTATTGAGAAATTTTGAGACCCAGTCCTTATATCTATATTTACAAGAAAGCATATTAATTGTAATTATAACATATTAATAAATAATAACTGAATTTCAGCATTGATCTTTTAAGACACCTTTTTTAAGTATTAAATCAATAAAGATATTAATTATACAACGTTAATATTCTTAGTTCATTGTATTTAACTATCACATCAGTAGTGAAATGAAAATTATTACTAAAATCATATTTTATATTGTCTAATTCAGGGGTCTCCAAACTTTCCACCCTTAGGGCCATACTGTTTACTCCAGTAAGTATCAAGGGCCAAGGGTTTTAATTTTTCTGCCATTATCTATAATTTCTAGACTAGTCGTCGAATACGCGCTTTGAGCGAGCATACGCTTTCTAAATTCGCTGGTTCAATTGCTACAATTACTATTGCGTGTAATCTCATACGTAAATCTCATTAGTATTTTTTTACAAGTGGATACCCCCGCGGTTTCATTCACGTTAATTTAGCTTTTCCGTTACTGAGGGATTTTCGGGATAAAAATCTTATGTTTGATTCATAATATATACATTCCAAACATCGATATTCATACATATGCGATACTCTTTACCCCAACATAACTACCGAGGGTAACCGCTGGATGTTCACTAGTTTATAATGTTAGTGGGATTCATTTCAATTATTTGTTATGCTTAAGTTAAATTTTCTGCGTATTATACTTGCCATTAAGCTTTACCTAGCAAGTCAATAAAACCGAGTTATTATCATTCCGTGTTTTTTTTTATCCGACTTATTATAGCAACAATAAGCTATTCGCTATCGCGGGCAGGATTGATGACACAGGAGGGCCGGATTTGGCCCGCGGGCCGTAGTTTGGAGACCCCTGGTCTAATCTATCTGCCTTGAATCAATATCGTCATAGCATTTCTTTTAAGCTACTATTTCATCCATGGCAGTTTCCGATGTCTCTTTAAAATTTATAATATCTCTCATCATTTGTGGACATGATGGTTTCTAGGAACCTTCGACTCTTCTATTTCAGTCCAAGAGTCTCCAATGGTGTTTATTATTTTCCAAGTGTAATAATTCTTCCAAAAATCTGTTAATGTTGGCCCATCTCCTGTCAGTTGCCTTGATTATTGTCCTCATATAATATCATTTAATCGCAGCCATCACCGGTTTATGGTACTACTGTGCCAAAAAAGAGACACGTTTTTTTTTTTTTTTTTTTTTTCAAAAACTCTTTATTTATTCCTCCAAATTTATTTCAACGCCTTCAAAGTAATCCCCTCCGGACACAATGCACTTATGCCGACTTTTTTTTTCCAATCATCAATGTATGCTAAAAAGTCATCGGCAGGGATGGCCTTCAAAGCGCGCGCCGATTCTCTTCAATCGCCTCAGAACGGTCTTTTGAGTTTAGGGAATAGCCAGAAGTCGAACGGTGTGATTAAGGTGGTTGTGGAACGATATGGGCTTCATTTTTGGCGAAAAAGTCGCAAAGAGTCAATGCAGTGTGAGCTGACGCATTCAATGTTTTCGGTACCAATTGAGATTTGAAGCGTTTGAAGCCCAACACATCTTTTAAAACGGAATTTTGAAATACCAACATCATCAGCAAGATCTCTAATTGTAAATCGACGGTTTGCAAGCACCCAATCTTTAATTGTTTGGACGTGAGCTTCGAGGGTTGAGGTGGATGTTTGACCAGAGGGCTCTTCGTCTTCAACGCGTTCTCTGCCTTCTTTGAACTGTTTTTACCACTTCTAAACATTTCTTTCCGATATAGGAATGCTCACCGAATGCCTTCTGCAACATTCTAAACGTTTCCGCAAACAAAATTGAACGCAAGTTCTTTGCTCAATTAGTTCAGACATTTCAAAAATCGCCGGAATCAGTTTTAGCGTCTCACAAAACCAAGCGTAACTCAAACACTAATGAATATTTTGACGCGACATTTCACGCAGATGTCAAGGACAGTGCCAGCAACCTAAAAAGAAAAATTGAAATTCCGCAAGTCCCGGGAATTTTAAATTGAAAATGGGTCTTACTTTTGGACACAGTAGTATTAGGAGAAAGAAACACAGCATTAATTTATAATAACAGCATAAATGGGCACCTTGCCGCATGGCGAGGTTGCCCAAAGTTTCCGAAGCCACGCCTCCCGCCCAATCACAATGCAGATCTACCCAAGAGCACTTTCAACAGCCGCACAGTCAAGCCCAGTGTCTCCTACGCAAGTTTTTGCATGGGCCACCGAAAATTTCTCCAGCAGCGGTCCCTGAACATCAAAATATCTTAAACAATTTCGATCGTGATGCGACTGCTAAAGCAGTTTATGTTCTAAAAGAAGTCATTAATATCTTTAACATGTTAGGAGGTCTTGACAACTTCTACAACAATTTAAAAAATGCTAACTCTCCACTTGATAAAATTCAACCACTAGTCAAATGTTTTAACTTAAATAATTAATTGCTTTTGCTATTTTAACTTAATTTACTTAGTACTTTTGCCACGTTTTCATCTACTTTTCCTTTTATTTTCTTCCTTTCAATGTTTTTTATTATTTACCATTTGGACATGACCATAGCCCACTGCCTTCTCTTTTTTTATTCAATGTTTTGTCATCCAATGTTTCAATTTAACAGATTAGGAGTTTATAAGGCCATAACCGGCCAAGGTACTCCGTAAGAAGAACGACTAACAGTATAAATTTTGCAGAAATTTTGGGTATCCTGGAGCATTGCCTAAGATTAATAATGCTTTAAATTGTAAGTTATTATTTTCACAATATTGCTTAACTGTTGACTCGAAATGAAATGTAAACCAATCTTTAAATATTAATGCAGTAATTCAGACATTTTTATATGATTTCCAAACTGGAAGCAATTTAAAATATAGTGTTCCCATGAACCTGAAAGTGGCCCTCTTTTTGAAGCCATTATAGGTCTATTATAGGCAGAGAATTACAATATTATGAAGTGTTTCTTCAAAAAAAAAAAAAAGAAAGTATTGAAGAATAAATGACTGTATAACATGGAAGAATCTTAAACTTACCAAGTAGAAAGATCATTGTGTTTGCAATGGCAAATTTCAAATTTTTATAACATAAATTCATACGAGCAGAGAATTTACATTTAGAGATATGAGTGTGAATAAAATCTAACTAACTTTTTAATGATTTTTCCTTGGGCATCATTTACTCAATATAAAAAATAAATATTTTAAATAAATATAATAATAAAAATCATTTACTCAAAAAAAAAAATAAATGAAGTTTTGTAACTACAGGGTAAAAATGCCCTGTAGTTACAAAACTTTACAAAAAAATTATAAAGTTCATTAAGAAAATTTTGTAGAAAGCCTTTTGCCTAGATTCTTATTGGCTTTTAACTTTTTCACTTTAATCAAAAAATATCTTTTGAATAAAATCAATTTAGGAACTTTCCATTTTGTTAACAATATGCTTGTAACAATTTTGTATGTGTGTGTTATGAATTATATCTATATATATATGAGAATGCAAAAGCATTATTAAATTAATATAGATTACGTAAATCCTTCAAAATTTAAGCCAAAATTTCAATATTCAAAATTTAAGCCAATTTTATGCCAAAATATTCATTAGTACTTAAGTTACTCTTGGTTTTGTGAGATGCTAAAACTGATTCCAGCGATTTTTTAAGTGTCTCTTTAATTGACTCAAAACGGTGTTCCTGGAGTGGTCTTTTCAGTTTAGGGAATAGCCAGAAGTAGCATTATGCTAAATCAGATAAATACGATGGTTGTGGAACGATATGGGTTTCATTTTTGGCGAAAAAGTCACGAAGAATCAATGCAATGTGAGTTGGCGCATTTAGTGTTTTCGGTACCAATCAAAATTTGAAGCATTTGAGGCCAAAAACATTTTTTAAAATGGAATTTTGAAATTTCAACATCATCAGCAAGTTCTCTAATTGTAAATCGACGGTTTGAAAGTACCAAATCTTTAAATTTTTGGCCGTTAGCATCGTTGGTTGAGGGTCGATCAGAGGGCTCAATTCATTCAGACATTTCAAAAATCGCCGGAATCAGTTGTAATGTCTCACAGAGCCAAGTGTAACTCAAACACTAATGAATATTTTGACATGAAATTTCACACAGATGTCAAGATGTTAGTGCCGGCAACCTAAAAAGAAGAAGGAAAAAAAAAAAAAAAATTGAAATTCCATAAGCCCCGGGAATTTTAAATTGAAAATGGGTCTTACATTTTAGACACAGTAGTACATCCAATATCTATTCTGATATTGGAATTCTATATTTTGATGTTGGACATCAAAATCGCTTTTTCTTCCTCGCACAGCTTAGATTCGCTTCGATCAACTACAAAGCGGTAATACAGGTTTTTAAAATTGTATAGGGGAAAACTTATTATTATTTAATTATATATTTAATATTAATTATTAATTAAAAATTTTACACTGCAGTCGAAGATGTGAAAACTTCAACACTTTCTTATGATAAGAACTTCAAGACTGTCATGAAATAGCTTTAGATTTAAGTTAAATAAAAATAGCTTGGAGATTCTTATCCTTGATTCATAAAAACAACAATACAAACATTAAAACCAGATAGAAGAAATACAACACCTTTTATTTTTGTTATATACAGTACTTTTATATACAATTTTTAAATATTTTGATGGTAAAAAAAGGCACTGACTTAACTGTATTTCATATTTTAAATCTATTGAATATTTTTTTTGTGGTAAATGACAAATTTTTAAAAGACACCTTCAATTTTTCATAACTACTATCTCCATCAACTGGGGATGTCTTCTTCATCTTCTTCTTCAAGCTCCAAATCGTCCAGCTCTTGAAACAAAGATTCGTCAACTTTGACTTCTCCTTCTGAAATAAATAAATAAATTATTGTGATACATTTGAAGAACATTATATATTTATAAATATTTTAAACTTTTCAAATAATTCCTTTTAAAAATTTAGATTTCTAAAAATTAATAAATAATGTGTTAATCCAAAAAAGATTATATTTATTATTTATTGGCAAAAAAAAAAAATATTCTGAAACCAAAAGAAAGTTATAACAAAAAAAGACTTTCATATTAATATTATTAACAACACCAACATATTTATATGATATTGATACACTATATATGAATATTGTTTACACTGTATGTATAACTTATATCATAACAGATTTCATCATAAATAATGTTATATAAAATTTCATTACATTATTATATTATAAATTTAATTTATGATTATTCATATAAATTTCATTATATTAAGTACATAATTATTATTTGTCGAATGCCAACATATTTAACTTTTTGAATTATTATTATTATTTTTTAATTTTCATTAGAATATAATTTTTAGTATATTTTGTTGTGTATCTGTCTTTTATTTTACAATAATATGAATAAAAAATTAATTGACATACAAAGAATAAAACACCAAATGTTATAATAGCTTATCATAGTATGTTGTATAGCTCTAGAAATATTTAATTTAATTCTTGCGACACCATAGATTCAGTATTGAAAGCATTGCAAAATTTATAATTAGCTACTTACTAATTAAAATAAACAACACTTTTAGTAATCCAACTAACAATACTTTTTGTAATCTTAAATAAATTAGTAAGAATAGAAAAATACATGCAAATTGGGTGTTAAGTTTCTATAAATGCTTCTAATAAGAAGCAAATGAAACCAAATTAATAAAAAGAAAATTATACTATATAAGCATATTTGCATTTTGTAAACTAAAAATTTTTTATTTAAAAGGAAACCATTACCATCTTGCAAAAATTGAAGATCAGAATCTACTAAAGATCGATCCTTTTCAAAAAGCTCTCTGCCTGTAAAAAAAATTCAAAAAGTATTAATAAAAGTAAAATCAAATTAATGTAAAAATATTTATAGTAAGTTATAATCTAAACTATATGCTTAACAGAATTCTGAAATGCTACTGTTTAGGCTCTCTCTATTTGTAAATATAAATTCCATCACAGAGATTTTCGAAAATATCAAATGGCAACAATTACTTTTTTTAAAATTGGAATGTGATCTCCATAGTGAAAAACAATAAATAGCTTTGGTACGACACCTGTAGCACGAATATCGCTGAGTAGACTATGAACAAAATTGAAAACAACCAATAATTACCGAGGAACAAAACATTTTAACGTATTTCACAAATTTTTTATGTGACCTTCTTCACACACGATGATAGTTTGCATGCGGCAGATGGTGGATAGTACTGAAACACGTACCATCGCAAGAGAAATCTGTAGAACTTGACGTCTTATGTCATCTTTCAAATCAAATACAGTTTGTGGATTTAATGAATACAATTTAGATTTCAAGTATCCCTACAGCGAAATGCTACATCAGACCATGACAGTATCTGATGTCTCTTTAAAATTTATAAAAACCCCTCATCACTTGTGGGAATGATTGTTTCTAGGAATCTTCGACTCTTCTATTTTAGTCCAAGAGTGTTTATTATTTTCCATGTGTAATAATTCTTTCAAAATCTGTTAATGTTGGCCCATTTTCCTGTCGGTTGCCTTGATAGCCTTATGTTATTATTGTACTCTTATAATATCATTTAATCGCTATATCAAAATTTCAATAGAATATCTATGATCAGTAAAACTTTCATTTGCATTTTTCCAGCCAGAGAAATCTTCTGTAAAAGCAATTCTTCTGACAGCAAATATAGCAGTCTTGATAAAATGGCTTACTTCTTGGGCTATACACTAACAATTCTAGCTACCTTTTTTTTCCCCATTTACCTTGTTACGAGTACAAATATTTTCTTTAATGTCCGAGAGTTACAGTTTTTCCATTTTCTGTCATTGCTTTTTTTTAGAGGTATGTACAAAAGAAATATTTAATGCTGGTTTATTTTTAAACAAATAGCGTTGCATGTCTGCTGTCAAATTTAAAGGCTATAACAAAAATTCAAATATCGTTAGCGATACTGGGTACAACCTTCTATATTTTGTATTTCTACATCATTAATTGCATTTTCGTTTTTCTTCTCAACCTCTGGTATGCCTTTTGTCTTCCATATTTTTTCCTTTCCACTGTTTTCTGTCTTTTCTATTTGTACCTCTTGATTTTTACTGTTTCCAGAATATTAAAGAATATAGAATATTTCAGAAGTCTGTTTTGTTTAATCTTTTCTTCACATTAAACTTCTACATTGATAGTGCCTATTTTTGTATGAATAACATATTTTAGCAGAGCGCTTCTCTGTTTATTCACTTCTTCCTCCAACTTCTTATATGCTTTCTTTTTTTTAGAACCAGAAGCATGATGAAAATTCATTTTCACCAAAATATATTAAAATTTATGATTGGCATGGTCAAATAATCAAAATTGTAAAAATTATTATAATAATGGTAAATAACATACTGTCAACCTTAACTTCACCCTTGCAGTAGAAAAATAAAAATTCAAAATTCATAACTCACTACTACACACCACAGAAAAAGTAATTATCTCATTTTAAAATTTCCGGCTTTTATAATTAATAAATCTCATCATTATAATTCTATTAAATCGCAAACGACACTGCAGCTTATTCATAAAAAATAATAGCAAAATTATTTAACAACATTTCCCAAGATATTAAGAATACATATAATTAATATTATTCTTATTGCTATAAAATAAATCTAAATTATTGGGAGTTTTGCTTTCAATAAGAACACATTCACCTTCTATTTAGAATTCATAATAACCATATAAAATTTAGTATTCGCAATTACTATAGAAAAAGCAACATTTTATTTTTTATGTACAGTTGTCCAATAAAAAAGTAAACTATCTTATTTACAAATCTTTTCAAAATGGACAGTTTGATCCGGCCTTAGATATTTGTTTATGCAATGATCTGCTCCTGTATAGATGAAGTCCCAACACTGTTTATGGTTTTCACTTACAATAATCATATTCCAATAAATAAAAAACTGGTGTCACCATTTGAAATTTTTGAAATAATATCACTATAAATGTAACTGCTAGAGTTTAACTATTGTTTTTCATTTGATTATTGAAAACCTCTATGATACCTTAAACTAAAATTTCATTCAGTTTCTGTGAAAGGTATGATAGTTAGAGACTCGTATATCCAGAAAGTGTTTTTTATAATTCCCCTGTGTGTGATATAACATTAGCACACAAGAACCACCATGCATTGCTGCTACAAAAGCATGTCCTTGGTAGGATGGAAAGACACTGTTTTCTTTCTTTTGATAAAGGAATGGTTTCAAAAATATGTTTACAAACTTCTAGGTATTAAATAAATATCTCCCAATTCTACTTTGGGTTAAACGTAAGTACAAATTTTAAAGTAATAAATAAATATATAATATTTTAACATCAATTTCAGTCATACTCAGGCTGTTCTGGATATCTATTACATTGCTTATATTCTGCACATATAGATGTGCAGAATATAAGAAAGCATGTAAGTACTTTAGTAAGTTATACTAGAATTATTGTTTCAACTACTCACAATACTTTACAAAAATACTTAATTATCTGTGCAATGCACATAACCTTCAAAATACTCCCGAAAATTGGTACAATAACACCTGCATTCCTCTAAATGAATTTACAAAACCACCTGTTTCCGAACTTACCAGAAAGTGTTAATGTTTCAGGGCTAAAAATTTGAGAGCAAACTGTCTAGGAATAATAGGAACAGCTAGAACAATATTTCCTTAATTTTTCAGTAACAAATTTAAAGAAACATTAAACGAAACATGACCATCTATCGCATATTGTATATGTTTTTCTTGACAGGAGAGGCTCATACATAATTGAACAATGTTTTTTAATCCTTACTTATACATACAGATTCTAAAAATGGTTCTCAATGAAACTTTTTTATATTGGAAAATCCTTTCAGAGAATAAGTGCATTGTTTATGGAAAAAATCATGCCAATAATTTTATATCAGAGGTGGGGGTACTTATATGAATCTCAGTATTTTTTGTTTGAATATAAAAATTATTTTTAATGAAAATTATTCAAAAATTGAAGTTTTTAAGAAAACAAATATTCATTCATTTTCACCAAAACATGTAAACCTTTAGTAGATAGTATGCATATTATTTCAACGAACAACTGAAAAAAATATTTGTGTTCCTCCTTTTACTTTACTTAATAAGAGTAAATAATAACTGAAATATCTTTCAAAAGAAATACATTTAACCCCTTAATAAATATAAAAACAATCTTTAAATAATACAAACAATTGAAAAAAAAAAAGAAATTATTTGTGTTCCACTTTTACTTTACTTAATAAAAGCAAATATTAACTAAAATATCTATCAAAGGAAATACATTTAACCCTTAATAAATATAAAAAATCTTTAAATAATTTATACACAAAAACTATGAAAAAAAAAAAAATCAAATTGATAAAAACTATAATTCTGTGACAAATCAAAAAGAAGTTAACTGCAAATATTAATTTATTGTTTTATAAGAAATTTCATAATCTAAATAAAAACTTCTACGTATTTCTGAATATGCCAAAAGAATTCCAAAATTGATTATTTTTTACATTATTTAGAAATCTATATTATTTTTTAAAAAATAAATACCAGTTAATTTTTTTGAAACCACTTCATCTTTTGCTTGTAATTTTTTCAGCTCGGCTACTTCTTGATCAAATTTTGCTTTCCAGCTCATAAAGGACTCAACTGTCACACGCACTGGCCAAATCTATTCTGGATGAAAAAAGAAAAAGACATTATAAAACCATTAAATGCTTTTCGAGTTAAACTAAGACATTTTTTTTTAAATATTGTATTGTCAAATGAACATAAATAATTAAAACTTTCTACCTAATTATACTTAAACATTATATCATAATCATACAAAAACTTATATATTAATAAACTTATATATTTCTATCATAAAATCATCTAAACACAAAATTTATTCTCAAACAAAATAAATTTTGCTTTAAACATGGTTTTAGTTGTAAAATGTTGCATCAAAAGAAAGAAGGAAGCTTCTACACAACCCAAATCAAACATTAGTTAATAAATTCAAAAATTGTAAATAACTTGACAGATTAAGTGATGAACACCACTACCTTCTAAGAGAAATGAACCTTACCACAAAATTTACATCAGCAGAGATGCATATATTCATAACTATATGTGCAATTTATAATATTATCCCCAATGTAGCAATTTTTATTTAAATTAAAGAAGTTTTAATTAAAAAAACAGGGATGATTTAGAAATAATTTGAGAGTTAATGATACTAATATCTGTGTTGAAATTATTTATTGCATATTAGATTTAACACAGAAAAAAATTTTAAATACATAATGCTGCACAGCATTTTGAAATGAAAACATAACAATTGCAAGTGCAAAAAGTTTTCAAAACAATTTATAACAGAAGCTAAACTTATCCTTCATGAGTAAAGACTTCAAAGACTTAACAGTTATTATTTTTGATAACAAAGAAATATGTAATAGCAACAATATATTTATATATTCACAAAATTGAATTCTTAATATTACAGCATAAGGTTGCTTAAATTTTATAAAAAGAATGTGATGTCTTTCCTGAAATTAATGGTAGTTATTTAATTACTCATAATTAGAAAAGTGATCGATAAAATGGCCATTTTTAGAAAACTTCAATTGAAGAGTTTATTCAAAGTTCATAGTCAAGCCCAAATATTTGTTAATTTCCATAACTACAGATAATGCATACATATAAAACAATTTAAATGGATGGATGATGACCAGCTTAAAAAAACTATTGAGAGATAATTTATCAAAAGTTAAATGGATCTTTTTTAAATTTTTGTGTCCCATTTTTTAAGCTGTTTTGTTTGAAATATATTAATTACATATGAAACAGTAGCTAATAGCACAATTTAGGTATTTAGGCATTTTCCCTTAAACTCAAAAACTTTTTTTTTTTTTTTTTATAGTTTACTGCCTGTGCTTTTTATAGTGTTAAAAACTAATACTAGTATTGCTAGTATTAGTTTAGCTTAAGAATTTTTTAAAATATACATGAAAACAAAGGAATAACTTTTTTTTTTTATATAAACGATATTGGGTGATTCAATGAAATGTGATGACTTTTAAAATTAAAAAATCAACCTATACAACACAACTTTTTCCATATACAGGAAAATTCAAAATTTTTAGCCTGCACTCCTAGTTCTGAAAGTAATGCACACAAGCATGAATCAGAAACTTTAAAAACATTAACTAAATTCTGAACCCAGGAAGAAAATGAAAATTTTACTTTTTGTGCACAACATAACAAAATGAATAAAACAAGCTGAAGCAGATGATATTTTTAAAAACTATACTGGCTTTGATATTGATACCATTAAATATAAAAATAATACATGATAAAATTAAAATATATAATATAAAATAAAATACAAGCCCATTATGTCATATTTCCTTTTGCTTTTAAAAATTCTGTAATAAGAAACTTTTCCAAAATCTTACAGATTTTCATGATAATAAAATCTTGATCATGATTCAGCTCTAATTTAATAAAACAGTAAAATACAGTAAAACTCTAAGTACGCCCTTCCCCCAATTTACATAATTTTCTTATGATCCAGTAATTATGACTCACTAATAAGTACAAAAACAGTCTTGGAAAACATGGAACTAAAGACTAAGGTTACAGATACTAGGTAGAGATTATAAATATGATAACATCCTTCTTGATTGATATTTGATAATATACTATGTTTATTTAAAATTGGTGATTCTTAAAATTTTTTATTTCATTGTTGTAGAATTTATTTTTAATTAGGTTTTCCTGTTTCCATCATGGGGGTTAAGAATTATGAATGCTGTTGATGAAGTTGTATTATCCCAACTGCTTTCAATGTTTTTAATTACATCAATAATTTCAATTTTAAGTTTTAGGAGTTCATGGAAGTGAAGCAGGTATGTAAAGGATCCCCAATTTGTAAGATGTTAAAAATCAAAACATACTAGATTTAAATAGCCATATTATACTAACAATGAAAGGTTCAAAGATATGGAAAGCAGTGGTGGGAAAATAATTGATTGAAATTGATAACTTACTCTTTTCTTCTTCTTCTGCCTCTCGGATTCTACGTTCTTCGGCCTCTTTCTTCTCGGAACTACTCGTCACTATCTTCTTATTCAGCCACTCGGAAGCTTCTGACACAAGTGTATACACCATCACCATGCCCAAGTTTTCCTCTGTCTGTGGAGACAATTTAAGAGGAAATGTTGAAAGGAAAGTGAAAAAATCTTGTTTTTTTTTTTTTATCAAATTCCAGACTTGATCTGAGGATATTATTCATGACTAAAAACTGCAATGTTACCCAGAGTATGCCAGTTATAATATCCTTATTTCATCATAGTTAAAGTGAACACACCCAAATGGCACTGAAAGTGTTTTTCCACCCTCAAAATTCGGGATGGGGAATTAGCCATAAAATTTCCAGCTTCTCACTTGATTTTTAACCGACACCAAACTCTTTTCCGTAATTTTAAGTAATATTACCTTAACTAAACATAAATTAAATATAAAATTTTATATTTAATTCCTTAATCAATCACAATGAATATCACCTTATTGCTATTTTTAAAAAAATATTATAGCACACATTTATATTTTAATTGCAATAACTTTAAATATTTAGTGTCCCAAATTCAATTATTTGCAGCAAGGTAAATTTTTAGCAATATTAAATACTCTTTCATAAATAGTATTACTATGAAAATCAATAATCTTCAAATAAGCTTTTTACATTTTAAATCAATATAGTTTCAACATTTTCATAAGTCATTGTTAATGTACGGTCATGTGTTGTCACTTAAAAACATGTTTTTTTTTTTTTTACAAAAAAAAATAAATTCTGTTACAATACGTAAAACTAGTTTTAGCAGAACTATTGATTGACAGCTAAGAGTTACAAAAAATTATAACAAATTGTGCGAGGAAGAATGAATGTAATCAATTAATACTAATTTATCAAATCCTTTTTTTTCCACATTAACTACTTTTAAATTTACTAAATAACTTTTAAAAGATTGATCCTATAAATACAGATAGAATACAGTTCAATAAAATTTATCTTATATAATATACAATTCTATTTATATTATATATATACATTACAGTTTAATATATAATTTTATCATGAATGCAGTTCAATATTATTTATCTTATGAGAAATTTCTTGTTGAAGACAAAACTGAAGACCAACTTAGTTAAGACAAAAACTAAATTATCAAATCTATCTTTAGAGACATTGGAAATATTTTAATTCCATGTAAAGCAAAACAGTTTTTTCTTTTTGCTGAAGATTTTTGAAAAATAGAAGAGTTAAAGAAAATTTTTGAAAAACTATAGTAAGAAGTTGAATTATAATATATATATAAACAAAGAAATCTTTCTGAATAGAAAAAATTAAATTTGGAAAAGTTCAGGTCTGAGCTCTCACAGCTTTATTTAAGAATAGAAAAATAATTTAAAGTGATTTTATTTAAGGACAATGAGCTACATAAAATAAAAAATGTTACTTATAAGCACTACAAATATATTCATATTTCTATGAATTTTTAAGGAATTTAAAAATTTTCACTTGATATTTAATTTAAAAATTATTTTATGGCCCACATTTACTGTAGTTATGACTATATTCATTACAGTAACTGTGGGTCATTGTTTTTAAGATTTACATAGTGGCATTCAAATTTTCATGTAGTGATGTGTAGTTTTTCAAATGTGGATTAGTTTCATTTAAGAAGTTCATGGAAGACAACATTAACAAAGTAAAGTAATAGCTGTAATGAATTATCATCCAATTTATAGATTTAAGGTAACAACACACTTGCATTAATAAAAAATTACATCAATATCTAATAGTATTACATGTTTTAAGAATTTTTAAGTTTTTTTTTTTTTTTTTTTTATAAAATCCAATTATTATAAAGAACTTATAATAACTCAGATTATCTAATATTCTAATATACATAAATTATTTTTATAAGAGAAAATGAAAACTTGTAAATAAATGGACAAAGTAAATAGAAAAGTTGACAGACTATATTAAAAATCACATTTGTCTTTTGGAAAAATGAAGCCAGAGTACAGATAACTTTACTGGTCTTTCTAATTAAAAACCATAGGGTAATTAGCAATCAGAATTATTTAAAAATTGACCTACTTTTGCTCTGTAAGAATTCTACCAACTCCTCCATATCACCATCTGACAAATTTTCCGATTCAGCAATTTCCATAATAGGTGCTTCATCAGGGCATAAGTTGGTACATATGTGAATTTAAGAGAAACGCCACTGAAAAAAATAAAGCTCATGAAATAACTTGATAATACTGATTAAAATTCAAAAACAAAGCATAGTTCTTAACATTTTGTACTTAATGTTTTAATAATTAGTTTTTAAAATTTTGTTATATAAATGATAAGATGCAATAAGTTGTTTATTGTGGAACTACACATTTAATAGTTAATTTAACACTCTTTTTTTTTTTTTAACAAAAAATTTCTAAATTGAAGTGTGAAAGATTTCTAACATCAATACAAATTTAATTTTCATTTTTAGGAAAAAAAAATTTTTCAACAAATTGTATTAACTTACAAATAAGGTAATTTTTCAATGCAACTCAAATTTACTTTTTAATGATAATGAAAATACATTATTCCACTAATTCCTCTTTATGTTCTTTGAGAATATGAATTAGTATTTTCTAGACTCTTTTTAAAAGATACATGAGCAAATTTATAGTGCCATATAAAAAAAAGGAGAAAATAATAGAACCTTAAAAAAACAAACTTATTTCAAAAATTATTTTTTTTTTGTTTAGATGAAAGATTTATTTTTTCTGTTCATCATTCACATATTCAAAGTTATGAATTTGTGTGTTTTAAACAGAAACTAGATAAAGATATTATATACATCTTTTTTTATCCAATAATTGAAAGTCACATCATATATCTCATTCAGTGACCAATGATCAAGAAATAACTAATCAATAATATGACCATGCTACATGTTTCTAAACAATATTTTAAAATGTATAAAAATATAATTAAGTCATAAAAAATATAACATTGCAATAAAATATTTCATACACAAATAAAAATAACAACATTTTTTAATAGTATCATACCTACATTAAAAATTTGCATGAAAATATAGTTTACTTTTAAAACCAACATTTGAAAAAGATACAATACAAATGTATTGCAGAAGCTAAACATAAATGGCTCTCTGCCCTAATTTTTGTATTTTCCTTAATCTTAATTGTGGTTTTTGCTAATTCCACCATTTCTATTCTTTGAAACTCCAACTTATGACCAGATAAATAATATTTACTTCATCCATATCTTTATTTCTGTTAATTACCAGTTCTTGGTCTGCAACTTGAATTCTCAAAAAATGTTGATGTTTAAAAGTTCAGTTTAGATGATTTAATTCATTTTTATATTCTAATATTTAAAAACATTTACAGGATGACATTCTTGATTTATTACATGAATGTAAAAATAAATACAAGTAGTATCAATTCCATAAAATTTTTATTGCATTTTTTTTTTTAAAGCAATCTACACAGCATTTTTATTAACAATTTTTCCCATTTTTTTTTTCTGCCAGTTTTCCTATTTTTATTTTTTTTTTTTCATGTTAAAGATTACAGCATAATTTAAAAATGAATAGTTTTAATTGATACTAAAAAGGATTATTAAAAATTATTAAGCTTAACATTCTCAATAATAAATAGTCTCTAATTTCTCTTTCTCTTAATTAAACATATGACAAATTAAATAAATTTAAAATTAAATATTAATTATATTAACCAAACATGAAATAAATTTACTCGCATAAAAAAATTATACTACATAATAGTAGTATCTAAAGACAAAGCTTGTGAACTAACATAAGGTCAAAAGCACAGGAACACATACACTGGTCAAGAACACAAACAGAAATAACGCTATCATAATAAAACCCAGACAGATTATTATGAAAAAAAAAAAAAAAAAAAAAAGAATTGTCATAACATGAGTAAAAAACCAAGAAGAATTGATCATCGCCAACTTGGCATAAAAACAGAAGTTTGGCAGGGTGGGACCAAATTATATATAATACCAATATTGCAATCCTAATTAATTTTTTTTTTATTGCTATAAATTTTGATTTACAAAGATGAATTGCTTTAAAACTCAATACACAAAAAATCAGCTTTTTATTATTAAACATTATAATTTTTGATGCTTTTTCTGAAAGAGGTAATAAATGAAATGTATATAACTGCACCAAGTTGAATTAAATGTAAATTACTATTTTTGATTTAATTTTTTCATAAACTGGAAATGGATCTTGCAATTCAACATTTGACAAGTGCCTTAAAAACTATGAAATGAAGGAATTATTTAAAGAAAGATTTTGTTCAAATAATCCTTGATATAATATTATATTTTAACTCCAATCCAAGCCTGATTAGAAATGCCAATAGCAAATATGCACAGAAAAACATTGAATGTAAACTCAAACATGTATAAAGTAATATTAGCAATTATTTTAAATTTAACTTTTTATTTCTTTATAAAAATAATTTAATTATTTTTGGATTTAATAAAATAATAACATATTCTATCTTATTTTTATTAATTTTATATTTATGATCGATGATAATTTATGGCAATTACATTTGGCATCAAGGAAAGAATTAGAAAACATCAAAGTCCCTTTAAAAAAAAAAAAACTTCTTTTACAAAAAATAATGAAAAGGACTTTAAGATATTTTTATTGGGAGTAAATGAGGGAATATTTATATTTTCTTAATATATTAATATTCTACAGTTTAGTCGTTTATATAAAAGTGTAATTAAGAATCAAAATATGATAATAAAAAAAAAGTTGCACAATAAGAGTAATTATTTGGTTTTAAATATTATAAAGAAATACCATACAAAAAATTTTACTGTAATCGTCAGGATCATGTTTCAAACTTTCGGTTTTGATATCAACTGTGAATGAATATTCAGGATCATCTGATACGACTAGGAAATAAATAAATGATAAAATATTGTAAGTTTCATGTTAACGAAAATTATCGACATAAATAACAACTAAACAAATAAAAAATAGCACATAAAATACATAAAGATTAAATTTCATTTGATCCAAAGAAGTTCGAACATGATTCAAATTTCAAATGCAGCTCTTAAAATTAATAAAATCCATGGTGAAAATCTTATAAATTTCATTTATCTTACTTACAGAAATAATATTTTTATAGAGTTAAACATTAATAAAACAGATAATTTATAAAAAAAAAAAATATTTATTTTAATATTAAAAGCAATACTTTTTAGTTCATTGGAATAAATAGATTCTAAAGCTTCAATTTCATTCCGTTGTTCTTCTTTGTAATCTGTCATTTTAACGTAATGTAAATATTTACAATAGAAATTAATATAAAATTATAACGAGTTACACGAATTTCCAAACACATTGAAAACACTAACGTAACGGTTGAAGTGAATTAACTTACAAGTTTTTCTGGAATATTTTTCCATAGATATAATTTCTTTTGCATAAAAAATATAACAATAATAAGATAAAAAGTATTTAATTTAAAAGAATTATTTTTAATTAATTTCATCGAAAGAATTAATCAAATTTGTAATATGATTTCTCAAAAATAGGAAATCTTGAAATATCTATCAGTGCTGGTAAAACCGATTTTCCCCCTCACAAAGAGAGATTATAGTTGTTGCTGTACGTCAGAAATCATATTAAAATATACAATGTATATCTATGTCAATGTATATATGTATATCAAATATTATATATTATAAATAAATATCATATATTATAAATAAGTATCATATATTATAAATAAATTGATTTCTGGCTTTTTACATTTAATTTTGTTAAATTTTTAGAAATTTTGGAATCTATTTCTTTTACATTCACCACAGTGATATTTCAACAATGTTGTTGGTTTTAAAAATATTGAGTAAGACGTTAAGATTCTTTTATTATTCTCTGAGTAAAATGAAGGGATGGATTCAATTGAAGTATCTTTTCTTTTATGTTCTTTTTTTTTTTTTTTAAATTAAACTTAGTAGTGAACAATAGAAGAACTAGATCATAGAAAAATTTCAAAGTGGAAAAATCTAGCATAATGAACGTAAACAATCTTTACTCACTTTTACGCAAATTAAAATAAAATTGAATAGCCACCTTACAATTTTTGTATACAGATAATTAAAAATTGAAAAAAAATGAGGACATTTATTTCGGAAAGATATCAAAAACACTAAATACAAAAAATTACTTTAAATCTGAAATACATTATGTAAAATAAATAGCCCTAAATGGATGTATATAAAGCACGAATTTTATACCGGTTTCCTTATAATTTAAAATTATAAAATATTTTGATATCCAATGTGTTTTCGTCGTTGATTATTTTTCTTATTTAGTGCGGAGTCAAAATTCACGTAAAAATTTTTGATTGCTAAAAAAAATTGTTTTCATTTTCAATTGAATAAAATACTAATTTTTTTTTAAGGAAATTGCTTTTGAATTATTATTCAAAGAATCGCCAGTTTTTCTCAGCACGTACTTAACATTTATGATGGGGGGGAAACACCCCACGCTATTTAGATGTCAAATACTTAAAATTTAAGCAATTGATACTAAAATAAGAGGAAGAATTATAGTTTATAGTTTCAATTTTTTCAGGGTGACATGGTACACATAAGTTTGGTGCTTAACTAAAAATTATGAAATATTTCGATTTATTTTTGTAATTGATAAAAAAAAAAATATTAACAGCAATTTAGTGATAAAATAAATTAATCTCTCCCTTTTTGATCAACACTTTGAATGGACAACTAATATTGAATATCTCGGCTTGATCATAGACAATAAACTAATGTTCGACCTCATATTCAAAAACAAGTAATATAAGAAAAAAAAAATTTTTAAGTCAATTCCTACTTTTTTTTTCACTTTATTGCAGAAATCCGTTTATAAATAATTTTCATTCATTTTTTAAGTTTATCTGGGGCCATCTATTGGCAGATATATGCAATTTAAATCTAAAAACTAAAATGAATTATTTAAATTTAATCACTGAATTAATATTTGAAAAAACTGTATTAACATCCAGTGTCATCCACTACAAGTTAAAAAAAAACTGTATTTGAACTTGAGTGGATGAATAAAAAGTATGTTATGAACGAGGGGAAATTTGAACAAGATGTATATAGAGAATGTGAGCTAATAGACGGAATTGAAAATGAAAAAAAAAAAAAAAAAATGCTGGAACAAATTTTACCTCACTCTGCCACTCATCAATAAATATTTTAAATTAACTTTGTCAAACAAAATTCTTGTCTACAAACAGGTTATAAGGACTAACCTTACTTAATCTGCCCCAATCAGGGTATGGATGCCAAATATAACAAAAATCTGTACAATTTATTCAAAACAAACTTCTTCGTATCATCACTGGTGCACCCTGGTTTTGTCCGCAACTCTACAATTTATCAAGAGGGCCTGATGGCCGAGTGGCAAACGCTCTGGCGCTCGGTACCCCAGGTATCGAATTCAAGTCTCGGCGGTGCCATGGGTGTTTTTAGTGGTTTGAATCCCCTTTAAACCGTAGATCTCGGTCCTAATAGGATCGTAGAGCGTTGCGGGGACATTGTTACTCCGCGTCCGGGGCTTGTCTTCAAGTTACATGCGCCTCCCTTTCGATGCAAAGTGAGTAACGTTGGTGCAGCCCTTTTGGCATATGAAAGATCACGGTCTATTTGCCAGTGCATTAAAAATACAAAACAATTCATCAAGATTTAAATATTGATTCTAGTGACAACTATATTACAAAACTTTCTAGAAATTTCTTCAATGCTATTGCTACCCACGAAACCCACTCACAAGGCACAAACTATTTTTACACAATTCAATGGAAAATACAAGGATCCTTTCGCTACTTCTAAATTGAATCGAAGCTTCAAAACACCTTAATTTCCAGTTCACTTATTTATTCTACTTCAGTTCAATAACTTCCAGTCTTTCTTCTAATATTATCGCTCTTTTTTTTATCGCAAATATGTTACATTTTTTATCACCAATGTTTTAATTTTCCTTTCTTCCCCCCCTCCCAATTCATATGATTACTATTATCTATTCACCCTGACTTTTCTTTCCTATTTCCACCACGTGCCGTTGAGTCGATGATCTATTCAACCTCTACAACCTCAACATTTACTCTACCTCTTTATTCAACTTGGTAGTAGTAACAAAATAAAATTCAAAAGTTAAGGAAGTGTTTGTTTTCATTTTTTTAAATGTCATTAGATTAGAATCATTTTTTAAAATGATTATTAATCATTTTTAGAATCATTTTTTAAAATGATTATTAAAAATTAGATTAGAATCATTTTTTAAATGTTATTAGATTTAGAAATCAAGCAACTTTTGTACATGGTAGAAAATATTTTTGGAGTCAAAATGGCGATATTTTAAGGTTTGATATTATAAATTCTTATTATTTATATTCACGTTATTTTAATTTGCCATAAAGAAATAAAATATTGGTGTGCTTCATTCAATTAGAAATAGATTCAAGTAATGATATTTTTTTAATATGAACAATTTCAAATACCATTCGGAAAAAATAGCACGTTACCAATTTTTTTTCTGCTTATGATTTAAAAATATATAATATCAGTTTAAAATTAATTTGATTGCTTTACGATTTGGAAAACGTTGCGTTTTTGTTACGAAAAGAATTTTTTTTTTTTTTTTTTTTTTGAACAGAAAAAAGAAAAAACTTAATTTTACAAAATATTAAAAACGATAAATTCTTCAAGTTTCAAAAACATGAAATAAATTGTTAGCAGTTTTTGTTAATAACTCTACAAAATTCGTTACTGGATATTCAAAATCTAGGGAGCATAAGAAAATTTATACGCATGCTAAAAAAGCACAAAAGACAAGAATAAGAAGTTTGAATTTGCTGTGAATATACTGGGAGGTTTTAAATCTCAATTGCTACAAACAAATTATTAGTTTTAGAAATAGAAAGTAATAAAAGCATATTTGAATAACACCAATAACTTATGTTAAAAAACATTACATATTTTTACAAAAACATGTGCTATTTTATAAGTTTTTTAAATTTTTTTTTATTTCCAATGGCAAGGCAAGTACAAGAAGAATAAAAATAGTAACAATAACAAAAATATCAAGGGAAAAAAATACAAAAGAATAAAAAGTCCAAAAAAATGCAAAGATAACCGAAGTCATTGCCTTAAAAGTTCTCTTGCACGCCAGTAAAGCGCTGTCTCCGAGTCGCCGTCAAGTACCGCACATCGTTGGAGGTGGTCTCTGTTCATTGGGTCTGTTGAACCACATAGGGGGCAGCCAGGATTCGAAAAGATTTTAATGCGATGGAGATGTTCTGCTAGAGAGTCGTGGCCTGTCAGAAGTCGGAACTGGGCGACAGCATGCCGTCGCGGATTGCTGGGTATTGCTAAAAGATCTTCAGCTCTCCAACGCTTTCACTTAATCTCATCTTGAATTTGTAACTTGTGGTTTTTAGTCATTATTTGTTTGATATAAAGTTTTATAGAATGGAGGGACAGCGAGGATCTCATTTGAAGTAGTTTTGAACCCCTTTTTTGCTAGACAATCTGCTTGTTCGTTCCCAAAAAATGCCACAGTGGCCAGGTATCCACTGAAGTACCACCCGTTTCATTTTTAAAGTCAGTTCCCGCAAATGCTTTTGACACTGGGAGATTTCCTCTGATGAAGGTGGCTTGGTGGAACTAATAGCTTGAATTGCGGCTTGTGAGTCAGACAAAAATAACCACTCTATTGAATCTATCCTCAAAAATTAGTAAATACTTCAAAGCAATTCGGATAGCCTCCACTTCTCCATCAAAAGATGTTCGATATTTCCCAGCTGAAGCGTAGAAGGAGAACAAGTTCGAAAAGACTCCTGAACCTGCAGTAATGAGATTTTCATAAAAGGAGCCATCTGTGTATACGTGCAACCATTCAGATTCTGAGTATCTTGTATCAATAGTATCAAGTGCATAGACCCTCAAAACATCTATAGAGGTGTTCTTCTTATAAAAGTTCATCTGAAAGACTTAAATTTGCCTCAATCTGCATGTAATCAAATGGCCTATAGCAGGGGTCGGCAACCTTTTTGAGTCGGAAGAGCCAAAAATGGCAATTTACATAAATTTCAAAGTTTTTAAAGAGCCACAAAAATTTTTTCTTGCCAACAATAAATAACAGGTGGGCTGAAAAGTTCATAGGCTGACACATAGATGGCGCTACTAGTATTAAACCCGCATGATTTTTAGTTAGCCCTAACCTTCAAAAGACACGTGTATAAATTTGATAGCTGTTGCGCTATTAGTATCTGAGTTATAGCATTTTTAGTGTTCATCACGTGCAGTCTACTCGGCTGACTGTCGATTGACTCCGGTGTGAAATGATGGAGCCATGTTTCATCCATTGTCACATATCGACGCAAAAATTCTGGTTTATTACGATTGAACAGCTCCAAACACTGCTTAGAATCATCAATTGGTTGTTGTTTTGGGTCGATTGTGAGCTCGCGCGGCACCCACTTTGAACAGAGCTTTTGCATATCCAAATATTCCTTCACGATATCTCCAACATGTTCCTTTGATATCTTTAGGGTCTCAGCTATCTCAATCAACTTCACTTTACGGTCATCAGAAATTGTTTTGTGGACTTTTTAATGTTTTCGTCGGTAACAGCCTCTTTTGGGGCTTCCACTGCGGGCATCGTCCTCGGTGCTCATTTCGCCTCGTTTAAATTTAGCAAATTGGTTATTCAAGTAGGTTATTATTTGGTTATTCAAGTAGAAAATTTAAACTTTACTAAACAATGTAATTTGTACTTAAAATAAAAAAAATAAATAACATACAGCAAACAAATTCAATGGGAGCATTGGCTTTGCATGGTTTTAGAAAGTTTCAATAAATTTGGCTCATAACTTGTTGCTTTAAGTTTCGAACACGACTCTAAATTTTCATTTGTTGGTTGGCTTCTTACTTTTCTTTTAATTATATTCATGCAAGAGAACGCTTGCTCGCACGAATATGTCGATCCGAAGATAGTCAGCACTCCAAATGCCAACTTCTTCATCTCACTGTAGCAATCTGGAAGACTATTCCATGCTTCGAATATAAGTGCCTCAACTCGCGGCATTTCTTTTAATGTTGTTCACTTTTGTTGGGTTACGTACATACATTTCTGGACCTCAAACTCTTTCAACTTGCTTTTCAACTCTGTAAATTTTCCACTCCACAAAGCTTTACTTTTAAATCGATCAATTGCATTTCTAGATATCCAGTTTCAATTCCAAATGGCTCAATGTGGATTTCGTTACTATTTGTGTTGAGAGGATTTACTATGAATGCTAGAGTGGTTTTGAATTCCCCAAATCTATCAGCAAATTCATCTTTAATTTTTTTTTTTATAACTGTGCTGAAGTACCTCGTGTCAACAGTTGCACTAGTTTTATCATGATATTGCTTTAGAAATTGAAAATGAAGTAATATACCACTCTGAATATCTTCTGTCAAAAGAATTAATTTTCTTCAAAACAAACCAATTCTTCTACCAAAACATAGTCTGGGTTTTCCTTTCCTTGCAGTTTTAGATTCAGCTCATTTAATTTCGCTGTGACATCCACCATAAAGTAAAATTTTTGCAACCATTTGCCGTTCTCTAACTCAGGGTGATCAATGCCTTTTTATTTAGGAATGTATTTGTTTCATTCAAGCATAAAGCAAAAACGCTTCAACACCTTACCTTCAGAAAGCCATCGCACTTTATTGTGAAGAAGGAGGTCGGAATACTGAGTCTCCATTTCGTTTAAGAATTCTTTAAACTGTCGATAGTAGAGTGCTTTTGACAAGATGTTGTTAACAATCTTGATTACCAAATTCATGACCTCAACTATTTCGGCCGGAAATGTTTGGGCACAAAACGCTTCTTGGTGTATTATGCAGTGAAACGTAAGAATTTCGGGGTTTATTTTGCTCTGAAGAATCGTTGTTGCCCCTTTATTTTTTCCTGTCATACTTCTGGCTCCATCAGTTGCTATTGAAACGATTTTATTTAAATCGATCTTCTTGTCTTCAAGGCATTTTTGCACGGCATTCGCTATATCTTCCCGTCTAGTTCGTCCAGAGAGCGGTAGTAATCCTAGAAGTTCTTCTTTTGGACCTTGGGAAGACATATACCTGACAAAAAAAGGGCAACTTGTGCCGTGTCTTTTATGTCGCAAGACTCATCTATAGCCAGTGATAAGGCAGAAGAAAGTTGAATATCTTCCACCTGCAAATATGTTACAATTGAAGATATTTTAGCTATTCTATCTTGTACTGTTTTAGCGGATAGTGACAAATCTTTGATTTTTTCAAGATTTCTGGTTTGCTTTTGAAATCACGAAACAGTTCTTCAGATTCCTCGTTAATCGATTCAGAACGATTTTAATTTTTTTTTTTTTGATAAAATAAATAATATTTGCGTGTGGAACTAAAAAAGAGCCGCAGTTTCACGTCCAAAGAGCAGCAGGTTGCCGACCCTTGGCCTATAGGGCTTTTCTAACTCCTGAAAAATAGCTGGCAATTTAAGGTTCTGTCTGACATCCAGAACCAAACCTTTTGAGTTTTTAAATTTCTAGTGGTTGTTGGATAATTAATCCAGTAGGGATTTTCAGTTCTAATTAATTTCTCATATAGAATCAGAGCTTTTTCTTTAATAATAGTTTTAATGGGTTTATTATTTATCAGTAACAGCATAGCATTAATTGGTGTTGATTTGACGGCCCCAGTAATAAGCCGTAGAGCTTGATTTTGTAACAGTTCTAGTTTTTGCAATACTTGCTCATTTGCCGCAATAAGTGGTTCACAGCAGTAAGTAATTAATGGTTGAATAAAAGTTTTTATAAGTAACATTTAAAGTTGATCGATCACATCCCCAAAGAGATCCAGCAAGGCGCTTTAAAATAGACACTCTTTTAGAAAGCGATTTGAAATTGATTCGATGTGTGACTTCCAGTTTAGTTTGTTGTCGAAAGTCACTCCCAAATAATTAAACTTGTTAGAGTGAATCAGAGCAACATCTCTATACTTTAAGTCAGGGAGGAGTGTTTGGTGAGCTAAAGAAAAAGTCTGAGTGGCTGTCTACTTAAATAAATCAACAATCAGAAATGAATGGAATGCATACCGTACAGATTGGCAGTATTTAAAATATGTATAGCAGAAAGTGTAATATGATGCGTTTTTCATATTATTACAATCTTTTTTTTTTTTTTTACACGGTGACTACAATTAAAGTTTCACTTTCAAAATGCTGTAAAAAAAGAACCACTCGTCACAATGAGATCAAATTGGAACTGAAGGTACTTGAAGAAGGGAAACGGTATGACATCAAAAAACTATTTTGATGTCATACCGTTATTATTATTCCTAATTATATTATTATAATTAGGAATTATTTTATTTTTCCCATCAATTTGGTATGCCGTGGTGGATGGTCTTTCCACTAACAGTGTCACAACTGTTGAATGACCAGGAAGTCTTTTTTTTTAGGTAAAAAAAAAAAAAAAAAAAACCCACGAAATAATCCAAAACATAGAACACTACAGTTAGAGGAATGTTCAAATTTGAACTCATTTTGACGAGTGGATCTTTTTTACAGCAATTTGAAAGTAGGACTATTCTAAACTCTACTTCTTAGAATCTGTAGACTCAGTTGCTATGTTATGAAGCCATTTATTTATTGGTCAGAAAGACGTTAACAACTTCTTGTTTTAAAATAATTTGAAAACCACTGCTGTAATATGAACAATTCATCATAATTTTTAATTTACTTATTTAAAAACTGAACTGAATTAAAAAAAACTTAAGTATTAATTAAGTTTATTATTATTACTGAATAGGACCTGAATGGCCGAGTGGCTAGCGCTCGGTACCACAGGTTTCGGGTTCGAGTCCCGGCGGTGCCATGGATGTTTGTAGGGGTTCGGAATCCACTTTAAACAGTAGGTCCTGGTCCTAAGAGGCTCGTAGAGTGTTGCGGGGGCATTGTTACTCCGCGTCCGTGGCTTATCTTCAAGTTACATGCGCCCTCTGGGTAATGCAAAGTGAGTAACACCTGTGCAGCGCTTGCCTTAAGGCATACAAGACCAAGCTGTCTAAGTGTTTGCCAGCTGCATTAGAACAAAATAACTATTACTGAATTATTTTCATCATTAGTGAATAAAACTAAATGGATCCTTAGGCGGAAACGATACGACTACAAAACGATTGTTTATCATCATTAAGAAATTAGGATGCTCAATAGATTGTAACTTGATGTTCAAATTAAATTAGAGAGCATAATATTTTTTCTTTCAATACAGCTGGCAAACACTTAGACAGTTTGGTCTTGGATGTCTTAAGGCAAGCGCTGCACAGACGTACTCACTTTGCATTAAACGGGGGGCGCGTTTAACTTGAAGCTAGGCCCCGGACGCGGAGTAACAATGCCCTCGCAACACTCTACGATCCTATTAGACCGGGACCTACACTTTAAAGTGGATTCCGAACCACTCAAACATCCATGGCACCGTCGGGACTCGAACCCGAAACCTGTGGTACCGAGCGCTAGCCACTCGGCCATTCAGGCCGAGAGCACAATATTATTCAATTTCAAAAAGGGTTGTAATGTGAGGAGAAATGACAACCAAAATACTTCAGTTTTTCGACTATGTAAGAGAAAGAAAAATTCTTTTAAATCGAAGGAAAATTTATCAGAGACGACACAAAATGAACAGAAAAAAAAAAAAAGCTTTTCTGCTAAAAGCAGAAAAAAAATAATCTTTTATTTATGTTTTAAAAAAGAAATAAATGAGTAAAATGTTCCGTTGTAAGGATTTGTAAGAGAAGGTAAAAAAAGTTAGAAAATGCTTTAAATTTGAAAAAAAAAAAAAAAAAAAATAAATAAATAAAATTAAAAATATAGTGCTCAGTTAGAAAAAAAAAAAAAAAAAATAAAGTGAATTGTTATTAAAACAGTTACATTATTATTGTTAAAGTGCATCGTTATTAATTCAAAAAGCCTCGATTGTCAAAAGTTTTTTTTTCTTTCTAATGCAGCTGGCAAACTCTTAGACAGCTTGGTCTTGGATGCCTTAAGGCAAAGCGCTGCACAGACGTTACTCACTTTGCATTACCCAGAGGGCGCGTGTAACTTGAAGATAAGCCACGGACGCGGAGTAACAATGCCCCCGCAACACTCTACGATCATAATAGACCGGGACCTACGGTTTAAAGTGGATTCGAACCACTGCACACATCCATGGCACCGCCGGGACTCGAATCGAAACCTAGCCACTCAGGCACATTGTCAAAAGTAAATCAATCTTATAAAAAAATTTTCATCTGTTATATTTTGAAAAAGAAGAAAAGTGCCGATGGGTGTAAGGGGGTGCGACAAGTATTACCACAGGAACAAAGGTTCTTGTTTTACCTTATCAGCAAATACGAAGAGAGTTAAAGATAATTTCACTCTTATCAGCAGTTCCGGAGGTAGAAAGCGTCTGTCGACGTACCTTGACTGCGCAGCAGCCTTAAGCGACCTATTTTGGACATGATAGAGAAAGATTGCATCGGCTTGGGCATTCATAAAAAAAAAAGTGCGGTCTGTCCTCAGAGAATTTTTTATTGGGTTTCTATGCAGTTTTTCGCTGATATTCTTTCTTTAACTTAAAGTATTTATTACAAATTTTTATCACAAATTGCAATTGAAGTATTTTTAACCTCTTCAAGGATGATTTAACCCAGGGATGGGCAAACTTTTTCGGTCGCGGGCCAAAAATCGAAAACAAAAACAAAAACTGTAAGGTTTCGGTGTGAATCCAGCTTTACTCTGAAATGGAAGAAACTAGGCTTAAAAGATTTTTCAGAATACACCAATTATATAGTAAATTTGTCTTTGACTTTCGCAAGTGACCAAGAACTAATCGTCTTAACTCAGAGATGGGAAAACGTTTTCGGTCGCGGGCCAAAAGTCCGAAAAAAAAAAAAAAGGTTTGGTGGGCCAAGATAAATTTTCGCAAATTTTAAAAACAATATACAAGTATTACAATTTAAATATGTCAATGAGATGAAAGAAATTGCGATTTCATTTTTAAAAAGTTCCTTATGTTGAGGTTCGAAGTGAGATGCACTGATTCTAAAGAACGAGGCTAAATGCTCGTCTGTCAGTCTACTTCTGAAATAATTCTTTCTAAGGTTCATAGTTGAAAACACTTGTTCACATATATAAGATGAAGCAAACTTAGCACTGATTTTCACACAGCACTGGGGCCGTTGTTTGCCCATCCCTGATTTAACCTCTTTAAGGATATATAACGAGAAAAAAAAGTGATTTAATTTATCGTTTCATTGCGATTTATTCATTTTATGTAGACAGATTTAATAATAATAATAATGGAAAGGGTAAAACAATAAAAATGAAAGGAGGGGGGGACTCCATAATGTGCACATTTGGTGGCGTTGAGCATTAGTAGTAATTTATAACTTCATTCCTTCAGGGCATAAATTATTTCAGAGATTCGTTATTAAATCTAAATGCATTTAGTGTATCTGGTATCAGATATTGATGATTTGTACAAATAACCCAACAACACTGACAGTCGAAATACAACTTTCAAAAGAATATCATCATCTACATTTTCATATTTTTAACTGGCGGCCATTTCAACACCGTGTAGCAACCAGGGCCAGTTTAGATGAAGAGAGGCCCTTTCACCTCCCATTTTTAAGTTTCTAAATTGCACGTGAGATAATGAAATACATTATTACTGTGATATATATCAATATGTTAAATGAACACATGTTGTGATTGGCACTAGTCTTTTTGTCACATAAAATTTTTCAATAGTCCATAAACACTTCACTAAAGTATTGAACCTATTGAACTCAAAAAGCGAAATCAAATGATCGTATACGCAATCCTTATAGAATCTTTTCTAATAACATTAACACGTATTTCGTATTATCAGTAATGCGAATATAACCGAACGTCGGGATATCAATAGGTCTGTTCCAATCTACACTTTATTTATGCAAGAACAAACCAGAGGTTAGTAGCATAAGGCACGTCAGTATTTGCCATAGCAGTCAGTGAACGGAAAAACTAGTTACTTTGGTGCAATCTAGTCTATACAAACGAACAGACCCAATGAGCCGAACGCGTTGATCTTAATTTTTAGTGCATTGTTGTTTGTTTATCAGTCTTAGGTGTAGAATGTCTCCTTATTTTCGATTCAGTGTTTTACTATTTTTTAGAATAGTGTCATTCTAATTTTGCTAACAATTTGAATCTAAGGCCGCTCTAGATCTTGAGGCTCTAGGCTGAAGCCTAGTTAGCCTATAGGAAAATCCGGCCCTGGTAGCAACAGACTGTCCGCGCACAGTCCATTCTAGTATTTGTCGTATGAAAATCAGCTGGGGTAGTACTCGGACAGAAAGAAATGATATTTTTGTCGAGACAGATTTACTTCAAGGCGTACCAAAAGCTGTACCGTTTTCTGGAAGGGCGGAAGCACCTCAACATGTTGGACCACACCCTGTTTGTGCTGAAGTACGTCAGTGCGCACGAGGACCTCCTGGAGTCGTCGTGTGGCCTGCCGAGCGCAGTCGTGGTTGGCTTGGTGAAGTAAAGGAGGTTGGAGGAAGCGTACGTGTTTAGCAGAACAGCTCTAGGTTTCTTGCAAAGCTCCCTCGGAGACAGTCACTTCTCAGTCCTGTAGCTCGAGCACCACCTGGCAAGGGTGTTAGATGAAAAAGGCGATCACGCGAAAGCGGCGAGAATCCTGCGCCTGCTCCACGAAAAGGATGTCAGGTTCTCCTCGTTTACTGAAACGAAGACATCCCTCACTCTGTTGGCCAAAGAGCTATGGCGAACTTTGTCAGTTCGATGAAGCTCTACGGAGCACTGCTCAGAGAGGAGAAGTCTCCCATACAATGGACGACTGCACACTGACAGCTTGGCACGACTATGCTGTTCTGCTGAACGATATTGGACGCCATTCTAAACGAGGTCCTCAGAGGCGCATAGAGGTATTGGATCCGAAAAGTGTAGATCTTTTAGATACCCGACGCAGCATTGCTCATGTATTTTGCAGCAGCGAAAGTTCGACAAGGTTTTGAGGTGCTTCGAAGAGCTTCTGTGCGATTACATGCAAAATCAGGGAGAACTTCACGAGAAAACACTTCAAATAAAGAGGGATATTGGCGTTGTTTTGTTACACAAGCGTGAATTCAAGAAAGCATTAGAAATGCTGGAAGATGTGCTCGAGAACTTCAGGCGCATCTACGAAGAATCCCACCCAGAATTCATAGCGACGCGAGTCATTTTAGTGGGGGCTCTGATGAATTTAAACGAACTCGACAAGGCCGTGGAAATAGGCAGGGACGTTTGTCGGAAGTACAAAAACACTTTAGGAGCAAATCATTTGAAGCATTGACAGTGAAACACAACATTGGCTTAATACTTCTCGAACAAAGAAAACTGTATGCAGCTGTCGAAACTTTGCAGGAAGTTTTCGAAGGATTTCGAGAAGTGTTTGGTCCTAGCAATGAAAAAACCAAACAAGTGAAGGCGACATTAGAGTTCGCCAGCTCGATAAAAACCGAATATTTTCCCATTCATTTAGCAGTGCAAACAGGTGACTTCGAAAAGTCATAAATCTAATTGAAAACGGGCCAACGTGAATGAACAAGATCACTTATGAAGAAGACCGCTGTATTATGCTGCTGAGCACGGACACACTGAAATTGCAAACTATTTGCTCCTAAAAGGGGCCATGCATGACGCGCTAGACTCCGAGGGCAAAACTCCTTTGGAAATCGCTACCACCAGCGCAACGAAGAACTTGCTTCTTCAAGTGAAAGAAGTATTTGAGTGCGTACAGAAAGGATATCGTGAGAGTGTCGAACACTGTATTGAAGAGCGTGCCGAAATGGTCCACGCCAAGGATAAAAACGGCAGCACTCTTTTACACTGAGCTGCTTACAACTGTCACTCGCCCATTCTGGAGCGACTTTTGGCACCGGGGCCGATCCCCGAGCTAGTTCCCTGAAAGGAAACACCCCGTTGCACGCCGCAGTCTCCAAAAGTCACCAAGAAATCGTCGACTCCCTGCTGCAATCGGCGAAAGGCAGCGGACACCTAGAAGAGCTTGTCAATGCCAAGACGCGTGGCGGCGGAAACACTGCACTACATGTGGCCGCCCAGAGGGGCGACATGGCAGCGGTTGTGAGCCTCCTGAAGCACGGCGCCACGTTCGATACCCGCAACAAAAGTGGCGAAACAGCGGCAGAGATTTCGAGCGACCAGCACACTCGCGAATTTCTAAATTTTATCCAGCACTCGTTTTCAAGCGTCCAAGCTGGAAACCCAGACATTCTCCTACGCCTTAGATCCATGCAGTCAGATCAATTTTCAGCTCTTGCCAATGAGCGCAACTTTCAAAAAACGCACATTGTTGGTAGTTGCCATCATTCACAAACATGAAAGCATCGCAGAGCAACTGAAAGCAATGCTGCAAAAGACCACAAAAAGTTTAACGACAGTAATGGGAAAAAGAAAGAAAATCAAATGGATTCAATACAACTGAGTTTTAAGCCACAAAGGATGTTAATTCACTAACCTATTGTGAGTTAAACAATTTATTACTTTTGCTATTTTTATTACCTTTGCATGTAATAAGAAAAATTGCAAAAAATCATTATTTTAATTATGGCTTAATTAACGCCGAACTACATTTCTTTATTTAAATAAATCAAAATTAAAAGTGCATTTGGATTAATGCTTGTTGTGTTCCTACAGTTTTAAACACTTCAATCTCTATCCTTAATAAATCAAATAGTATTCTTAGTATTGTGGATAAATTTGCAAAAAGAATTTCAATCTAGTTGTAGAAAGATACCAATCAATGTGATTTCTGAAAGAGAAAAATAATTAAATAAATAAAAAATAGATGGCTGATTAAAACAATGCTTATCAAAACATCCAGTACTAATATGCAATTACAAAACAAACAGCTTCCTACTTATGATGGGCTTCCATTTCACCATTTTCATTGTGAGTCAAGGACTTGCTTTAACAATAGTTTCTATAAAATTTTAAATGACCAGAAGTTTATAAGAGTTATTCTTTATATGTAATCTATACTTAATCACAAAACTCACAGACAGATACTAATATTAAAACAAAATTCCTTAAAATTTAGAAATTTACAAGTTTTTTTTAGCTATGTTACATCTTAACTGTTGTAAAGATGACTTATTGTAAAATTTAATGAGATGAAATTTTTGTTATAAGGTTTTGTATGCATGATAAAATACTGTACTATAGATTTGATATGTATGACAAATTTTTAATTTAAACAATAAAGTTTTATAAAAGTTAATTCTCCAAATTGTTATATTTTAAATTAAATTTATATAATGGCATTTGTTTATTTAAATTTAGATTACTATTTATTGTAACTAAAGTAAAAAAGAAATTGGATTGAGACTGCAAAATCTAATCTTTTCCCCCAACTCAATAAAATAATTCAGATTGCATATTATGATATGCTTTGTTTGAAAATACTATCTTCATTTTCCTTCTGAATTTCTCACATGGATTATAACGTAAAGATATAGCTTTAAAGTTAGTGAATTAAAATATGGATTATGAGTTATTATATTATTTTTAAAAATATAAAATTTACATTTCTGATGCCAAACTAATTACGAAAATTTCGAGCTTTAAATGAATTTAAATAATATACAGATTTTCCTGTCGAACTATCATATAATATTTTTGCATCAAAAAATTTCCAATTACTGTTTTGCATTAAAATTGTCTAATCAATAACATTATTAAACAGATCTGAAGTATGTAAACCAGTTGGCTACCATCAATTTAGTAGTACTATTAAAAAGTAATAGAAATTATTATTACCTAAGATTGCTAAGTGGTGTCAAACAAGTAGTCCCACTTAGATGTTTTTAAAAATATTTTTATTGTAATAGCCGAGATTGCAAGTCAGTGATAATTATACAGAAATGATGTATCAAATGTTAAGGACTAGCATTCTCAGATTATTACACAATTCTGATTAGTGCAATGAATGAATCTACTAATAAAATAAAAATATGAAAAAAAAAAAAAAAAAAAAAAAACATTTAATGAACCACAAAAATATACACATATTTGATGTAAAAACAGTAGATAAAAAGTCAATCTTGTAAACTTAAAATCATTTAATTCGATACAGCATTTTCCTTTGCATTCGATGTTGCAACTCTCCTCTTCTTATCATTAGGTACAGAACTTTATAAATTGCTCGTTCCGGGTATTTCTAAAGAAATAAAAACTTATTAAGGTTTTTCCCTTCTGAATAAAAGACTGCATAAAGAAAATTTCTTTAAAAGGCAATTTTTAAAATTAAATCTACTGTAAATGATATTCTTATCAATAGAAAAAGACATATTACCAATTGTAGAATAGCATACCTGATTCTTTGATAAAACCATAGCTATGTGATGCATATTTTAAATATCGTAACAAATTTTGGCTCTAATACAGACTAAAACTGTTGTAGAATATCATAAATTACAATTTCATTTTTTCCTCTTGTTTGATTTACCAATATTGTTTCTTATTAACTTTTAGTTGATTCATATCCAAAAATATATAAAAATATTTAACGTATTCACATTCTTCTCAAATTATATCCAATATTGAAAAATATTCTACCACTTAGACACATAAGTTTTTATTAAATTGCATCAACAATAAAAGTTTTTAGGCTGATATAAACCCACATTGGATATTTAAATTATTTTTATTGCTTCCACAATTTTTTAACCAGATATCTTTGGTATATTAAAAATTTGCAGACCTGTGCACAAATTGCTTAATCTGAAAAACAGAATCTATTATACGAATTTTAATCTTAAAATTACACAATATAAGAATAGCTACCAATGAATGTGGCTTTTTCATGTGAGAAATTAAACATTACATACCAATATTTTTGGATTTTTTAAAATAATCCCTTTAAATGAAAATTTACAAGCTTTACACAGTGATTTATCATTCTTAGTAATTAAATGTATAAACAAATACAGTAACCTCTCTCTTTAATCTCGCACATTCGGAACTATTGCCATACCAGAATATCAAGTGTCAATACAATTTTAAGGATATTGAATATAAAACATTCTACATAATTATTTAAATGGCATGTATTAATTAATTAAAAGTATTATTTATATAACATGTGCACATTGAATGTGTTTAATATAGATGTACATAATAAACATGTGCTTAATGAAAATGCAAGATTCATTGTATTGCCATCTAGTCATCAAGGTCAACAAATGCCTGAATCCCACATGGAAATATATATACAAAAAGAAGACTTGATTGGTGCCAGATTAAATGAGCTGAATTACCAAAAACTGAAAATAGAAAAAAAATTCTAAAATTGACTTCTAAAATAAAATATATAGATGCTACTGCATTGTTTGATAATGCAGTCAAAAATAAATGAAAGCTTGAATTATTTCTTATTAAATGGATAAAAAAGTGTTCTGAAAAGCTAAAAAACATTTCTGGTCTGAAATTCCCTTTCAAATCAAGCATCATTCAACCATTCTATTTTTGCCTTTCCTCTCCCCAAAAAAAAGCACTTTTAATACACATTATTTTTATTTTCTCAGACATAGAAACACTGAATTTAAGTTTTACACAACAGACCAAATTTTACAGCTCAAAACTTTATCAGTGTCCTTGATTGACAGTGAGACTCCAATAAAATTTATTAAAAATAAATAAATTTATTAAAAGTTCAGTGATTCTAAAAATATTTGATTTTTTTGTTTTGATATGTTCTCAAATTATGCTTAATGTAACACAAATGTAAAAATCAATAAATAACTGTTAGTAGTATATAAATATTCTAGTAATATGCTACTTTTTTTTTTCAGCAATTATTTTATTTTGGAAGCCAAAACTTATCATCATATAACACGTTTTTTTTGAGAGCTGCTGATTATTTCCTAACAGTAATAAAATTTTCTATTTCTTCTAAGTATTAGAAAATTTTAAAAAAACTCTTTTACCCAATCTATTACACATAAAATAAGTTTATGCAGGTGGCTAAAAAATAATACTATTGATACCTGTTTGAGGAAATCTTGCACAATGCTGAACTCAGACACTTGGGATCCAATAGCGAATCGCTTCTTGAGCTGTTTTTCGATTCGCAACAAAGTCTGATGTTCCTCCTCTGTAGTGAAACCTTCAGCCCCTGCAAGGTCACCGGAGTGGGCGGCATCTAGGGTTGATACTTGGAAGAGGCGCATTGCTTCATCTACATGTCTCTCGGTGGCAAAAGGTTGGAGTTCCATCTTGGCCAGCGCTTCAGAAATCCTGATAATAGCTTCAAGTTGTCTGTAAAAAGGAATTTATAGTTCTCTGTACTTCATGTTGAAAGATTTTTACTCTTTTATTAATTATTGATAAATTGTGTATATGTGGTTTAGTGGGGGTAATAAACACTTTATGACTTTTTTTCATAGTTTTGCAACTTTTAAAGCATATAAATAAATTTATTTTAAGCAGAAAAAAAAAAATAATAAATAAATAATGATTATTTCAATCTTATTGTAGCATCTTAAAAATGAGATTTTAGATATGCCGATAGAAAGGTGACTTGTTAGAAGAAAAAAAAATTAAAGAGGAAATCATGACAAAATATATATCTCCACATTTGTTGACAACCACTATATCAAAGTATTCTTATAAGAAAACTCATTTACCCCATTGCTGGCAAATCGGATTTTTACCAGTTCTGATTGAGTTCAAACAATATCCAGACAAACTTGCTCATTATACTGAACAGTTATAATTACCAATACCTTACAACTACATATTCAAGTTCCAACACTTGGAGCTTGTTACTTAATTCTTTTTATCTATATGTTCATACTCTGCTATAAGAAATAAAGGTTTAAATAGAAATCTTTTATGGTGAAGTATAAGAGGGTCACCTTTTATTATGGGCAAATCTCTTATAACAATAATGTTATATAACCAAAGAACGGCTACTTAAAGATAGTATTATTAGAATCACCATCTATTAAAAATAAAATATATTCACAAAAGAGTTATCAATTTAAAGTTAAGTTAAAGTTGTCAATTTCATGGAACTCACCTCACAGTGATGGGAATGTTGGATTTTTTTTCCATTCCCTGATGCTCCTTATTGCTGCTTCTCATGTACAAATAGTAATTCTTCAATTTTTCTGCTGCTTCATTCGACAATCTCGGACCACAACGACTGAAAGATAAATTTTATCTTTTGTTTATTTCAATATTTTTCAATAATTACACTATATATACAAAATTAAAGTAAAACACACTTATAATTTCTAAAAAGAATTAATGTGATATTAAGAAAGAATTTTCAAATACAATTTCCTGAAAAAACTAAATAAATTTAACTATATTGCTATATTCTTTGCTAATTCAGACAATATGAAGCTTCAAATTTTTTCCTCTTCAAATCTTTGTTGTTTGAAAACTAATCAACAGATAACTCTTTTTTTTTTTTTTTTGTGATGAACTTAACTTCTTTATCAGTAATATTGCTACATCAAATTTTTCTTTAATTTGTTACTACAGAGAATTTATTCATAATTTTTTTTATCGTCAAAAGAATAATTACTTGCAAAAGGGAACTGTCATAAGGTACGGGTTGCCTATTGAATGTTTTGATATTTGTAATAAAATAGGCAATGTGAAAAATAGAGATTTTAGGAAGTTTTTAATCTTTCAGTCAATTTCAAGTAAAAGCTAATAAACAAAAGTAATCATTAATTTGGAATTTTTCTATACATGCACCAGTTGTTACAAATAAATACATAATTTTAATAATCATAACAATTTTTATTTTAAAAAGAAAATAACACAAAAATAAACTGATAGCACGGACACTGTACTTACGCACGACAGTAGGCAATGTATTTTTTCAAAGTACTCAAACTCAATTCACCCTCTATTTCTTCAGTTGTTTGTAGAGCATTCATATGCAGGCCCATTACATGCTTAGCTAATGTCTGAAAGATTAAAATCCTTAAAAATATATTTTTTTCATTACATTGGTTAACTTATTTAAGCAGAAATTAAAATGCCCAATTTCATATTAATTATACATTCTAAAGTGATTTTACATCATTTTTATAAACTAAACAGTATAAACTTAGACATTCTTCATTATTAGCAAATTGGAAGCAAGTAAAGGTATATACTAATATTTCTACATAATTTTTATTATTATATTATTTGTTGTTGTTGTTGTTATCGTGTCCATGGATTTAAAATATAATTATCAAAGTCAAAAGTCTTCAAGATAGCGGCCGCTAGCAATGGTGCCATTTCACTATACAGGACTTCACTTAAGTTTATCTCGAATGGCACCCTACATAATTGCAAAAACATGGGGAGTGAGTGCTGGGCACTCTAGAATGTGCTTAGGTGTAAAGAAAGTGTTGGGGTAATTTCTGCAGGGGATGTATTCCCTGGTCTTGTCTGGGAGAATCTTCATCCCTCTGTAATGATTAGTTCTGAGTCTGCTAATAACTGATGTCAACTTCCTAGGGCAGTTGAAGGTCGTGATAAGAGTTTGTCTTTTGTAGGAATACAATAGAGTTATTAACTCTACACACTTGAATTCAGATTCGTATGTGAATGTGAATATTTCAAAATTCGTTTATTGGGGGGGAGTTACAACTGAGGGACTATATTTTAATTTAAAGAGTCGGCTTCTGGCAACTGTGTTAGCATCTGCAAGTGTGATGGTAGTCCTGGGTTAATCATTGCCCCTGGCTTCTTTGGCGAAAGAGTCAGCACATTCATTGGCCTCAATCCATTGAAATCCATTCATTGGAATCCATTGAAGATGACATGATTTGCCTCTACAGTGTAGAGTCTCAAGTAGAACATTTATCTCAGAAGTGATGTTAGTATCTCCATTTTTAATTGCCTCCAGAGCCGACTTGCAGTCAGAAAAAAATCACTAACCCGTCAGTGAGGCCTGAGATATTTGAGTCATTTAGATATAAAGCAACAGCCTCTTCAATTGCTATGAGCTCGCTGGTGAAGTTTGAAGCTATCAGGCATATATATTATTTGCATAATAATAATAAAAACAAATTTGTATTTTATCAATGATATAATTTAATTTCAAGGTGATACAGTTTGATAATATTTTGACAAGATGTACATAAATGTAATGGAAAAAAGCACCTAAGCAAAGTGCAATGAATAATTAACACAAATGGATAAAGTATTTAAATCTTAAGTAAAGTAAGTGGATCAAAGAACAATAATTTTAAAATCTAAAATTAAATGAGATGAAAAATGAAAATTACTTCAGGCATTGATATAACAAAACGGCAATTACACAAGATTTTTTAAATTTATAGTAAAGGGAGTATCGTTTTAGCAAACAAAATCTAACTAAAAATAAAATAAATTATTAGTCTGAATCAAATTAAACAAAGATGCTACTTACACTATCTTTCTTTTCATCATGCTCATCTTTGACAATAAAAATCATGTCGAATCTTGACAAGATGGTGGGCATGAAATCAATATTTGCCTCGGCTTTGCTTTCATCCCACCTTCCAAACACACTGTTGGCAGCAGCAAAGACAGCACACCGGGAATTCAATGTTGTTGTAATTCCAGCCTATATTAAAAAGATTAAGATAGAATTTTAACCAACATTTCAATAAGAAATTAAAATAATTGTTGTAAATTATTTGGTTAACAAGTTTATATTTCATGCCTAGCATGATTTTGGAAAAGCAATGCTTGACAGATTTAAATAAAGTAATCTCTAACATTGTACATGTTATAAGAGACATAGAAAAGTGAGCTATAACAGGTGACTTATCTAAATTCATTTGAATTCGGACATTTAGAATTATAAAATTTGAAAACCATGGATATAGCAAAAATAAACCGAAAAGTAGCTTTTATCTACTGCACATTCATTCGAAAAGATAATTGGCCAAACAATCATGGCCTGTCAGAAGTCTGAAAGGGGGCCACAGCTTTAAACCTGGGCTGATCAGGGATGTTTAGAATAAAGTTAAACCAGGTTGTAGATGAGTTGCCTTCACGTAGATTATCAGATAGAATGTTCCGGAAAAAGTCTTGGATCATCAGTTTCATCGAGTGAAAAGAGATGTCTTTATAAAAGATTTAGGTGATGGTTGTTCCTTTTTTGGCCTTCTTATTAACCAAGATCCCACATTGGCCTGGGATCCACTGTAAAACAGTATCCTTGCCCTTTGAGTCAAGGTCTTCAAGACAAGAGATGCACTTTTCGATGGATGTAGACTGAGGTACTAGGGAGGAATTGATTGCCAAAAGTGCTGCCTTAGAGTCAGATAGGATGACTGCTTTAGTAAATTGTTCTGTTCGGCACTGCAATTGAGTTAGGGCAATACATGAAGCTTCGACTTCACAGTCGTAAGCAGATGCAAACGGCCGACAGGGGCATAAACAGAAGACCCCTCTAATTCAATATATGGCGCTAGATAAATTTAAAAGCACATTTTGATCCTTTTTTTTTAAATTTTATATTAAAAGTGACATTATTTTTTATAAATGATTTGCTGTAAGAAATTTTTAATCACAATAAATATGTTGGTTAGTAAAATATTTATTTATTTATTTATAAAAAGTTTGTAACATTCAAAAAAAAAAAAAAAAAAAAAAAAAAAAAATTTGATAAAACAAATATTATTTTGGATATATGAACTTCTTCATACTTAAATATTTATAACTTTTTCTTAAATGCATTTCTGAAAAGATGGAATCATATATAAAAAATTGATTTGTTTGATTCACTGACAAAACATTTTTTATTTGAACAAGTTTTACTGATAAAAAAAAAATTTAGTAAGGGGATGAATTAGAAGCAAAGAAAAAAAAAATGTGTGCATTATATAATATATTTTATATATCATTGCAATATATTCACTGTGATACATATCTATAACTTTATTATGCAAAAGCAGTAATCATAAAAAATAAATAAATAACCAATAATTATCAAGCAATATAGATTTTCAATATAAGTGGAGTTGAAAAAGAATGCTTTATAAATAAATATGTTTAATTTATATGGCATTCAAAAATAATGTGCAGAGTTGATGTAGCTGGAGTTAAATTTAATGCAATTCTGGATGATACACTAATCAACCTTTTTTTTTTCCTGAAAGAGTTTAATCTTTTAATAGGCATTTAAATCAACTGCTAATTCATGGTATTTCTAAAGTTCTGTCAGATATTTATTGATATTAACTACTAACAACAACCCTTGGTGGTGTTAAAATTCCAAGAGGTGTTAAATTTGCATTATTCACACCTAGAAATGGACATATTGTCTCTTTTTTAAGATTGATTGTAAAATAAGGTACTGATTACAGTTAAAATGAACAAAAAATTCACATATTTATAGGAAGGTTATAAAAACAATAATTTAATTATAATAATCTCAAGAAATTTACCTTGGCTATAGAAATGGTTTGTTGTTCCATAGCTTCATGGATTGCCACTCTGTCATCCTCTCTCATTTTGTCAAATTCATCGATACACACAACACCTCCGTCAGCAAGCACCATTGCTCCACCCTCCATTATGAAGTTCCTCTGATTAAATCCAAAGTGAAATGTCAGAGCCATTTTTTTTTTTTTTAAATAATCAAACACAAAAACTTAAATGTTTAACAATTTTCATGTTAAATTTTTCTAAAAAATACATATAATAAATGTACCATAAATTGTACATTAATATAATTCATATCGTATTTCTAGAAAAAGAAAATTCACAAACTGCATTTGTTATGTTGATTATTCAAATGAAGCAGTCTATTCCTTAATAAATCTCTGCAAACAGATCTGTGCTAAAGTTTTTCAATTTGAATTCTTGGTAAGCACTATGATGATATGCACCAATATCAGAAACAGGATAATACTATTAATTTTAATAATTCTTATCATTAATAAATATTAATATTACATTTAATCACTAAGAATAGATGCTATTCATACAAAAAGTACACAGGGAACGCATTGAATACAAATCACAAAACTCACTTCAACAGAGATACACATTTGCAACTGTAATTTATTATATTATCAAGTAATGTAATATTTTTTTTTTTAAAGTGAGATTTTCAATAATGCAGAGTTAAAAGTACTACCATTACATGTACTGAAATTGTTACTCATTAGATTAAAAAAAAAAAATTTAATTACAAAAATACATAAAAAAAGCTGTACAACGTTTTGAAATAAAAATATATGCATTCAAGTGCAAAAAACTGCAATATTTATCAAAAAAAGTTTTCTTTCTTTAGACCTCAGAAATTAATAGTTGTTTTGATAACAAAGGAAAAATAACACCAGTACTATATTTCTTTATACAGATTATTGATAGGATTGATTGTTATTTTTGAATATAAAAAACAATGCAAAACTTGCTGCCTTTTATGCAAAGGTTGATGATATTTTTTTTTAGTTGACAGAAGTTTAACAATGCTAAGTTGGAAAAGCAGTTAGAAAATACAATTACTTTTATTAAAGCTTCAGCCCTCATATAAAATATCAAAAATGTATTCTCAATCACATTTCAATAAAAATAATTGAATTAGAATTTCTCTAATCCATGGCTGGACCCTTAAAAAGTGCTGCATGAATGAACTTACAGATTGGGCATCTCGAATAACGGACGCTGTCAAACCAGCAGCACTGCTTCCTTTTCCAGAAGTATATACCTAGAAAAAAAAATATTTAATAAAATAAAATATTCAAATAATCAAGTTTTAATTTTAAAACGTTTAAGAAAAACTACTAAATTACTTACACCAACAGGAGCTACTTTCTCAACAAATTTTAACAATTGACTTTTTGCAGTACCTGGATCACCAAGTAGTAGAATATTTATATCCCCTCTTCGATTTAAACCGTCAGGTAGTCTGTAAGTCAACACTTAAATTCAACAACATAGACTAAAACTTTTGTTTTAAAATATTTATTATTATATGTTATTTCTAATGAATTTTAATCCAAATAAAAAAAAAAAAAAAAATTACGCTCATCATGTATTTAAATATTTAATATGAGAAACATATATTGAACATACATTTAATTAAAGGTTTTTATTTATTTAACACGAGAGCAGTGCAATTATTTACAAAACTATCATAATGTCTTCAAACAATTCAATTTAACCAAATTTTAATACCCAGTTAAGAGAAATCAGGCCATCAACATATCACCCAGCTTAGTAAAAATGTGACAGAACCCAAATTTGCAAATTTTTTAAAAGTATTGAAAATGTTGTGTACTGATTTTTATTTTGAAAATCTAATAATTTTATAAAAGTAATGAAATTAACAAAGTTTTCTTTTAAAAACAACAACCTACGTTTCATTTCCAAAATATTTATTTCAATGATTAATTGATTTTAAAAATTCAAAAGAAATTGAAAAACAAAGATTATTATGCTATGACAATTCTGCTGATTGTGATGATTATTCATAGATTGTAGAGTAAACATTAACTTGTTTTCCCTTACAACTACAAATTGAGGTAGAGTATATTTTATGTATGGTCCAAGATAATTTTCTTTCTTCCCATGTTTTTCATAAGAAGTCAAACGTTAGGCACCTTTATTTTTTTTTTTTTTTTTTTTTGCTTATATATACTTTCTGAAAATTTATATTTTGATCAAGATACATATATATAAAGGGGAAAACTACATACCTTTTTCTGGAACCCCCAAAAAGCATGCACGCAACTGCCTTTTTTATATCAACAGAGCCATAAATTGATGGAGCAATGCTCTTTGTAATGCGGTCAAGAATGTTTGGACTGCTGGCCAAGAACCTGAACGTTTCTTCTTCCTCAGGTGTGAAGGTTATGCCAGTAGAACGTCCGGCACCTTCAGTCACAACAGATATTCCGACCACTCGTACATATGGATTACGTATGCCAACATTCGATTTCTCTGCTCCTCCTTTCTATAATACAGAATTAAAACTTTTCAAACATAAGAATTAATCTTATTTTGAAAATTTACCCAATAATAATACTTTATAAATTACTAACGTTTCAAGAAAAAATTATTATAATAATATATTCAAATTTTGCAAAACTCACTTTAGGGCGTGAAACTTTTTTGATGCAGTAAATTCCAAGTACTGTTACTCTGTTTCCAGGTACAACTCTTTCACAGAGATTTCTGGGGAAAAAAAGATTCAAGATATACATATAAAATGACTAAATAGTATAGTATATTCCTATGTACATAAAAAAGTTTTAAATTTAATTTCATGCAATTTCTTCGATGAAAACTAAGAACATAAAATTTTTGTTTTGATAGTGACCTTATTAAACAAAATCCCTAACCTAATTATAGAACGAGAATTTTAATAAAATTTTGGACAAATTGACAAACTTATATATATATATATATATATATATAAAGGGCTGGGTGTGTGGTCCTTTTTTATATACAAGACAACTGAAAAAGGGAACAATTATATTAATTAAATAATCTCCTCCAAAATATCAAAATGAATAACAATCAGCATACGAGTTGACTAACAAAATTAGTTGATAAAATATAACAGCGGTGACATTAAGATTATCATTTCGAATATTTCAGCATTTGAACATACTAAAAATTAAAAATTTTATTTTGAAGCAGTTTTTTTTTTAATAATAGAATAAGAAAAATTCAATTAAAATAACATTTATCTATTTAATTATTAAAGAATAAAAATATTTTCTATTTGAATTTTTCTTTTTGTATTATTTCATAACATAAAATATATTTGACATTAATAGATAACAGTGAAATGGAATTTCTTCTGCTAATGCCCTAACCCAAAGACATAGATTATAAAAATACAAGAATATCATTTATTTACTATGATCATTAGAACATGAAATAACTTCATACTTGAATGACTTTTCTTCATATTCTTTTAGGGGGAAAAGAAAGATAGCTAATATAAGGCAATAACTTATAAAAAATTGCTATAATTAAGAATACATTATATAGAATATATTAAGAATACTGCACAGTCATGTTCAATGATGGTTAAAGAAATGACCAATAGCAGAATGGGAGATTTTTTTGTTCTTCATCAGAACAAATTTTCTCAAACAGTTGAGTTATTAGTGCATACATTGAGAGATTTCTATGACTATGTCAGAAATTATAGAATTAATGGCAGATAAGGATGAATCAGTTAATGATATAAGTATCTAAAATTGATCAAAGATCCTAAAGAAGAAATTGAGCCCATTTCACAAAAGTGATATCAATGTGGAACATGAATTTGTGCAAAAGTTAGATAATCTGTTTTTTTTTTTTTTTTTTAAAGAATGATGAATGGGTTCTACAATTCTAGGAAGATATTCATGACAATTATACTCCTTATGAAAAGGCCTAACCAAAGTCAAATACAATTATTCCTTATGGATATTGCTAACAAGTATATTTGACTAGAAACTGTCCTTTATTCACTTAAAATACAACCAAGTGATGAAAGCTATTTACTTTCGAATAACATTGATTAATCTGAAAATCTCATAAATCATGAAGAAAAGATTAATAATCCATGAGAGTAAAATCATACAAATTAAAGCTTTCTGATTTTTCCTGAATATTTAATTGTTATAAAATGAATTGCATATATAGGACTGTAAATTTTTATTTTAAAAATGGAAATATTTTTTGTTTCTCATTTGCATTTTCCAATGAAAAACATAAAATTGATTACACAATGTAATATATTATTGCCTATTTTATCGCATTTTAAAAAATTTATTTACACAATATCTTGAGTGAGCAGTAAAGTTGGGGATAGATATAATAAAATTAAAGAAATGAAATTTTTAAAATTATATGGTCAAGTTACATCAGACTAATGATTAAAATAATTATTAGTATTAATAATACGTGTTTCAATTACCTGTCACAATATAGTTGAATATGGCGTGGTATCTCTCCATGAGGAACATAATCTGGGGATTCCTGCATTTTTAATATCTGGAAATCCACACATTCACACTTGTCGGGCAAAATGAAATATGGATCCACTGGGCAACGAGGCTGGCCAGCAGTATGATCACTTTAAAGCAAACAATAAAAAATCAGTACAAAAATGCTATGGAAGTATTTAAATTATAAAAATGAATTAATAAAAGATAAAATGAATACATTATTTTGGAAAACATCAACTTCATATATTTCTCCCATTTGAAACTGTGAATTAAGATTATTTTTTACGAAGAATTGCTTTTTAAAGAACTTGAGCATGAAGTATTAAAATGACATATCTACCTGAATTGAAAGTTATAATAAGGGGTGGGGAGTCGTCCAAAAATTTCCGATTCCTGACTCGGATTTTTTTAATCTGACAGTAAACTCATTTCCATAATTTTATTAAATTCACATATAAAAACAATTTTTGAATAGCAAACCATTTTTTTTTTTTTACAACTTTAAAGGTTTGAAAGATATACATGTACTTTAAATTTACTTATATATATGTCCTATAAAAATGATAGTACAAAAGGGATAGGTGCCAAAAAGCTGAAATCAAGTAAAAGAAAACTGCACATTTTAATCCAAAGATGCTATATTTGTTCTTCAAAACAGAGCTTACATCTTCTTTCATTGTTGATCATAAGTGTTGAGAAGTCTCTGAACACTTATTTAAAAAAAGCAAAAACAAAACTGTTTTGCTATCATAGTATAATGGAAAGATACAACAAAGTATTTACTTGCTTAATTATTACAAAAATGTGCACAAAATTAATTTTTTTAAATGTGTAAAGTTGGAAAAAGTAATGCTGACTTTTAAAATTTACATAGTATATGCATAATCAAAATTTTTATTTTCTGTAGAAATTTTGCAAAATCTGTAGTAATTGGCATGTCTGATTATTAAATAATAATAAGCAAATTTTAAATCAAACCAATAATTACTTTTACAATGATTTGAAGTGATACATCAAGTAAATCTAAGATAGTAAATGAATCTTTATTACATCTTCAGCAATACTATTTAGCTATATAAATAACAGAATGAATCTAAATAACAAAGATTTCTTTCTTACGTGTTACATTTTCTCGGTAAGTTGTATCCATCAAGACCGGGTTTAATTTTAATTTTAGGTACCACTTCTTTACATGATCGACACTGAATGCTAATGCAGGTGGCTTTTGCTTGGACATTGGATGCAGCAATAATGATTCCAGGAACAAGCACCAATTTTGAAATATGGTCTGACTGAAAAAAAAAGGGGAAAAAAAAATCAGAAGGGTAAAAAAAAAAAAATAAATAAACTTAAAAAGTACATTAAAATGATTTTTTCATCATTAAGAACAATTACAATGATTAAAAATGGATAATCAACAATAAAAGTGTTTGCATTGTTTGGTCAAAACAAATACATAAACATTATTAGGAAAAACTTTTATCAATCAAAACTAAAAATCCTTACAATTTTTTTTTTTTCAAAGATTAGAAATAATAATAATAAAAAGGAATTCACTTTATTATATTTTCTACAATATCTTCTTAGATTTAATTCAAGCAGTACTTCAAGGAACATTTTAAAAATCATACAGATTACAAAATTTCTTATTGAATTTCATATAATAATTATGACGATACTTTTACATAAAATGTAAATTCTTTGCTTGGATGTCAATTGTAATTTATCAAGAAGTAAATAATTTTTATGCCATCAAAACTGCATATCAGTTTAAAATTGTTTTATTCAAATGTTTGATATATCTAAGAACTTACATTTCGCAGTATTTATGTAATCTATATATATTTAATTATGCTTTTACTTTCCCATATATATGATTTTTAATGGCAAACATGAAAAGTCGCCAGACGGATTTTATATAAAAGATAATGATTGATTTAAGTCAAAAGGGTTAAAAATTTGATATAAGAATCTAAGCAAAAAGGCCTTCTACACAATATTCTAAATCAACTAAATAACATTTTTAAAAAAATTTTAACAGCTAAAAGAGATTTTTTTTATATATCAATATAAGCCTATGTTAAAAGCCATTAAAAAGTTATTATACTCCCACTCATGTTTCTGAATAAAAATAATTTATTTGTTCTGCAGAAATATAAATTTGTATTTATATATTGTCATCTCAATCATAAAGATCTTTCTACTTAGTAAGATTGTATAACAGCTAAACATTCATTAATGTTATGTAGTTATTTATTCTTGTGTATTTCTTTATCAAAGAAACATGTTTCATAATATTTACATTTTTTTTTTTTTTTTTTTAAAGCATAAAAGAGGATTACATACAGATAATGAGAATTCATCTTCAACTTTACTTTCTAATAAGCTCACTAATAATTATCTCCACATCCCCAATATTTTTTCATCATGTATTCAAATTTAATATATTGATTGTTGTATGTTTTCCTTATACCAGACTCATAGCAATGTGAGCATTAGGGTAAAGGTTCAATGCACTGTCTTGTTAGCTGGACTGTCTGGTGGGAGTTTTTCTAATTCTCTCCCATCTATTACACAACCTGGAGTAGTCCTCCCCCCCAGAAGGCATTGCCCTCCTTCTTCAGCGTCTCGGAGCCAAGACAGACTTCTACCTACAGTGCTCCATCACAACAGAAGCTGTCCCCTTTCTCTTCATCCATGAGTACTCATGGGATGCCAGTCACACGCTGCAGGACACTGAGGATTAGTCACAAGATTTAGAACCTAGCCTTGCTAACATTAAATTTGCTATATCAGCTACAAGGACCAGATTTTCAAATGAATGCATTAAAAATCTTTAATACAAACAATAATCATAATAAGATTCAATACACTGACAACTTTGTTGTAAACATTGTTTAAAAAAATGACGAGACTTGATGGAGTTTGGGATGTTCCACATCTTGCCTCATTAGTCGGACTACCTGGTGGTTCGAAAAATCAACTTTGTTCTCTAAAAATATGAATAATAAAAAAAAATTTATTTTATTTTGGGGACTTTCGAATTGGAGGCATCGGTTGCTAAGTGTTAAATTTGTTAAGTTTTGTAAGTGTTAAATAAAATAATTTAACATGGTGAGCCTTATCAAGGAGGGTTATCTAAGAAAATCCTATTGGAACATCAAGATTTGGTATTAAATGGACATCTGGGAGAAGAGTGCAGAGGATTTACATAAAAAATTGGTCATTTGACCAGCCATTCCAACTTTATGATAAAAATGTGAAATTTTCTTTTGTTTATCATAAACTATTCTATAATACTTTGATATCTGTAGATTTAGTACTGTTATTTTTATAGGATACATGCAATTTTTGTAAGCAAATTTAGAATACAAGGATATCTTTTAAGTTAGTAAAAAAAAAAAAAAAAAAAAAAAAAACTATGTTTATAGATATACAAGTTCAATAAAAATAACAAATTGAGATGCTTGAATTTATTGCACAAGTTTTTCTAAATATATTAATGAAGATCATAGTAAATAAAATTATGGTAAAGATTCAAAAGTCAGTATATCAAATTCGACTCAGAAGCTGGAACTTTTTGGCTGACTTTCAAACCCCTGATTTTCAATCTATTTGTTACAAATTTAATAAGTGAGTTTTGGCCCCTTATTAATCCTAAAATGTTTAATACTAGTGAAGTACAGTGCATTCTAATCAATTTACCAAATTAAAACTTTTCTTTCCTTTAATAGAAATACATTTAAGATACAAGATTTACATACATATAGAAATAATGTTTTTCTTTTTTGTAGAAGAATATAAGTTAAGTGAATTTTTAAGCAATTTTCAGCAGTATATTATGTTGTTGTTTAACCTTCTTATTATAAAGTAGCTAGTATACAATAAACTAGAATAAATTTAATACTGCTTTTAAATTAAAATTTTTCATTCAATTACAACATAAATTACTATATAATAACAAAGTACAAACAAAATTTATAATAAACTAACCTTTAAGTCTCTTAGCAATATTGGATCGGCATTTGAATGAAGTGTAACTTGAATTTCTTGCACCTCTTCTTCTCCTTCAGGTCGAGGACGAGTGATCTCATCTGCAACTTCTTTAACTGCTTCTTCAAACTAAACAATTAAAACATTTAATGATAAAATGGCATGGTAAAATAAACAGAGAAATGGTAAAACTCAAATATTTTAATTTGTATTAAATTCAACCATATTGAAAAATAATATTTAAAACTCACCACAGGTAAAAACTCTGTAGGTTGTTTATTTAACCTTTCACCAAGTACTTCATCAAAACTGGTTAGATCTTCAAGAGAAACTTCAATCCAGTATTGCTTCAAATTGTAATGTTGTTTTAATTGGTCACTGTAGAATGAATTGAAGCAATTATAAACATTATTAATAATAATGAATGATATAACACAAGTTTAAGTAAAATTTTAATGCTGTATTGGATTGTATTGATTTAGCAGGCCCTCTCATTACTACAAAATTTTTAAATAAAAAGTTAAGTTTTAATACAAAGTTAACTTCAATCATACTAAAAATCTCAATTTCTGTTTTTTTTTATTTCTTTCTTAGAGAGGGAGATTAATCTGTTTATTTTCTATTTTTTAATCCCCACCAATATAATAGGCAGATAAATTTTTTTAATTAATATAGAATCATGTTACATCATATTACTTAATCTACTAACAGGTTGAAAGTCTTAGATTTTTGGTATGAAAATGATTGTATAAAAATTGTCGTTGTTTGTTTGGTACAAAATGATTATGAATGATGAACAAGCTCACCGATTCCAGGGAAATTTTAATAAGTGCTTTATTTAATATGCGGTGGTCTAGAAAGAACTAATCTAAAACAAAACACAATTGTCAGAATTTCATTATCGACTCTCAGATATGAAATTTTTCTTAATTCTGAACCATTAAAGCAGAATCTTATTGAATATCATTGATTTTTACATCACACTAATCAAGAAGAAAAGATTAATAGTATATGAAAGTGGTGAGCATAATTAAACCATCGGTTTCGTTTTTATGACGTCACATTTTATATTAAAATAAATGAATTTAATTAAATATGCACATTTTTGATTTACATAACAATAGTTAATATATTAACAATTAAAATATTCCATTTAATAAATTTTAATTCCATAACAAATATTTGTTTAACAAAAATTTAAATCAAATGATGAGTAAAATCAAAAAAAAAAAAAAAGATATTTTTAGGAATAATTAAAAAAAAATATATGATGTAATTACATTACCGATAGCAATAGATATAATTTCCTTCGTGAAATTGCTTAATGAAGTCTTTAAATCGTTTCTTTGCATTTTGAATATCTGTATTTGCAACATTACTATCCTCTTGATCATTAAAGAGAAAACTATCGCTGTAATAAACTCCACCTTCATCAAAACCAGCCATTATCAATTAGTTTACGATTATGTAGAGTTTTTTTCCACACGTAATAAAGAATTGTTAACACAATTACGAAGAATGATATTTACAACTCTGTTAAGTAAAACAAAAACAATTTCGACGAGCCGTAGTTAACACAAAATTGCGCGGGTTTTCTGTAAATGATACAATTGCGGTAACAGTGAAAAACTGTTATAATTCTATCAAGTTTGATTTATTTCAGTTAATTTGTGAAATCAAATAAAAATTATTAAAACATTTGATTAAAACTGAAAACATTCTCATTCTGTCGTATTTTGATATAAATAATTTGTAAAGCTGAATTAAATTAATTGAATTTAGTTATTCTTTTTAAAATGAATGAAAATCAATATGGCAACAGTGATATACATTTGTTTTCTGTCATAGAAAGTAAACTTTGTTTCGAATTAGATATAGAAAGGGGATAAAATTAGCTAAAATTTTAAATTAGAAATTTCTATTAAAAATGGTAGGTTATATTATAAATATGTACAATTTAATTTTTTTCCAAATAATCATCAATTTGAACTTAATTTTTAAGTTATATTTAATTGCTTTTGTCATGTTTTTGTGAAAGATGATTAAGCATATTAACAAATATGTATTTTTATCAGTAAGCATTTCTTGGAAATCATTTTGTTATTATTATTATTCATTGTTCGAATATTTTGATTAATTATGTAAAATAATTTATACAGAAAAGATAATTATTTTATTTCATAATAAGTTATAAAATACAATAAACAATTAATATGATTAATAAATTTTAGTTCTCCTTCAATGTTTTCCACGAGCCTGTGAGGCCTTTTAATACTCAGTATCGTTGTTATTCTGTATCTATGTTGCCTGGAAATGAGCGCAGAGATGTTGAAAAAGGTGGTAAAAGTAAGTATCGTTTTGAATTCCGATAAAACATGTCTCAAATTGGAAGAAAAAAAATGTTTGTGTTCATTATAATACGGAAAATTATTTGAAATAGGATTTAGTTTTTAACTAAGCAATCAATGATCATTAAAAAAATTTGAAATTTGGAAAATTTTTAGCTATATTTAACTTAAATTATAAATTTGAAAGATGCCATACAAATTCGATGACAAATTTGCATATAGTAAATAGTTTTTATTTTAATAAAAATTGAAATTTTAAAATTATAATCTGTTTGTTTTATTGTCTAATGCATATTATGGATTACATTAATGTCCAAGATTTTTCTCACTTTTAATACAATTGTAGCTAATGCCCAGTTAAAGAAACATTCTCTTAGGAAAATGTTTGAAATAGTATAACAACTCTTATGAAATGTGAAAAACTCAGTATAGTGGTACTCTTTTTATAAGCTGTCAATAGAATCAGCCATATTGAATGTGTATTTTAAATATTTTCATTAGGTTTAAAATTAGAATGATATATTAGATTAAAATTGATAAATAATTACATTTATACTGTTAAAGATAATTTAGCAATTATTTGTAAAGTTAAGTATTTGAAAAAATTTGCTGATTAATAAAATGTTCAACATTTTTTAAAAGAAAATAAAAACAATTAAAAGGAATAAAAAAAAAAAAAAAAAAACCACTGTGTTATTATTCTTTCATGCAAGAATTTCTGGAAAAAAAAGGTTGTAATAAAGATTGTATAATAGTATTTCAGTTTTATGAATTAAAGAATTTTATTTTCAATATTAGTATAAATAAAAATATATACAGTGAGCCACAAAATTGAATATACACCTCTAAAACTTTTAGACTTCTTCCAATTACAAATTAAATATTGATTTAAATAGATAAATTTCTTTATCCTAGATACTTTAACCTCTGCTTTACCATTTTATAATAACACAATTCTATAGTTAACTTATTTATTACGAAAAAGTTAAGCGATTCGAAGAAAAGATAGAAAACCATGCCACAAAATTGAGTATGCACTTCTTATATTTGTAAATTATACCACTTTTTTTAGTTTCAAATTTTCTTTAAAGAGTTTCAGGAGTAGCTGCTGCTTATAACACGTGCTATTGCACTTCAACGCTTTTAAATAGTATTTTTTCTCATTAAAAATCGTAAAATGAGCTCTCGTAGAGAAACTACTGAATCTGAGCGTTTATTGGTTGTAAGATGGTCGAAAGAGGGCAAATCTCTTCGAGAAATTACTTCGTTGATTGGTGTAACTCATGGTTGTGTCCAAAAATACTACAGAAGTATAAAAAAACTGGATCCGTGGTCAATATTCCGGAAGAGGACGTAAAGAAATACTGAGTACTACAGCGAAGAGGAAGATCATTCACTCAGTAAAGAAAGATCCGAGGGTGAGTGCCTCTAAACCAGCTTTATCGATGTCCTCTACAATCGGGAAAAAGATCTCAGTTGAAACAATTCGACGTACCCTTCACCAATATGGGTTTCATGGCCATACACAAATACGAAAGCCACTCATCAAGTATGTGAATAGACAAAAGAGAGTGATTTTCGCCAAAGAACATCATTTAAAGCCTATTTCTATCTGAAACACTCTAATATTTTCTGATGAAAGTAAGTTTAATCTTTACGGAAGCGATGGACGATTTAAAATATGGAGAGAAGCTGGGAAAGCACTGGCACCTAAAAACACGATTAAGACAGTTAAGTTCGGAGGTGGATCTGTCCTCGTTTGGGATTGTATGTCGGTTGGAGGAGTTGGAGAGCTTGCTTTTATTGATGGTATTATGGACAAACATGCATATTTGGGGATTTTAAATGATAACTTGAAAAAAAGTGCCAGTAAGTTGGGGCTTGGGTCAAGCTTCATATTCCAGCAGGACAACGACCCCAAGCATACAGCAAAGATTGTGCAGTTATACTTGCTGTACCATTGCAAGAAGCAATTACACACTCCAGCCCAGTCTTCAGACCTGAACGTCATTGAAAATTTGTGGTCGCAATTAGAGAAAGCTGTACATGAGCACGAAATCGCAAGCAAGGAAGTTCTCAAGAAGGTTCTGAGAGAAGAATGGGCTAAAATTTCTGTTGAAACCACTAAAACACTAGTAGAATCTATGTCCAGAAGATTACAAGCTGTAATTCAAGCAAAAGGTTATGCAACAAAATATTAATTTGTACTTTAAAAGGAAATTAATAAAGGTGTATACTTATTTTTGTGGTGGTGTTTTTCCTCTTGTCTCAGATCTTTTATTTTTTATCGTAAAAAATAAATAAACGTAACAATTTTATAAGCATAGTACGGTAAAGCATAGACTAAAGTATATAAGGTAAAAAAATTCCATCATCTTAAAGCAATATTTAATTTGTAATTGCAAAAAGTTTCTAAGGTGTATACTCAATTTTTGTGGCCCACTGTATATATCATGTAAATTATGTATTGTTCATTAATAATAATATTTTGTTCGCCCGTCTTTCCGCCCTAACTTTTATTGAATAAAACTGACAAATTGTAGGATGAGTATAGTTACTTGATTATATAATAGCTAAACTATTTTTGTTCTCCAAAGAATTTTTCTTTTGATGTGCATTTTTGTTTATTATTATTACATGAATATGCATATGGTAAAAGATGACTAAAATTAACACAAGGGTATGGAAGTTTGACAGAATACCTCATTCTCCAAGAGGTTTCTAAATTTTGATATATTCTCCAGGTTGAATTGAGTGAAGGACTAAAGCCCTTTCATTGTAAAAAGAAATACAACAACAAAAAGAAAATTTAGATTGAAAGGGGGAAGGTAAGAGTAGAGAAAATTTGGAGGCAATGAAAGTGGGGCATTAAAAACGAAAGGCTATTAATAGGAAAATTTGGGAAAATATTCTCAGGGTGGGCATGGTCTTCCGCCTACTTTGTGTTAAAGATGATGAATTAAATTAATAGCTATTGAGTTAGTTGTTACTCTTTTTAAATTAATGAAATGTCAATAATCAGTTAGCCTGATTTAGCAACTTTGGAGAGATTTTTAGTTAGATATTAAATGCCATTAATCAGTTAGATCGATTAATTTTATTTTGTCTGTACTGCATACAATATTTTTTGAATTTCTAAAATCTTAGCTTTTTTTCTCTTACTATTAAAATGTAACGTTTTAATGTAAATCTAAATGTAAATATTTATTCTCTTACTATTAGAATGTTTCAAATATTTATTTCATTTCAATAAATTTTTTGTTTCAGTCATTATGCCACCATCTTCTTTGGACCATTTAGGTATGTTATGTACTGGTTCTTCCTCCCTATAAGCAGTGTTTAGACTCTACTCTTTTCCTTCAAATTTTAGTTGCTTATGTAGTTTCGGTACTTACGTAATAACGCCGCCGCAACAGAAGTTGCGCTAATGCGCCAATAAAGAGCTGCCAATGTGCCAAAATAGAGACTGTTTTGAATCTATGTTAAACTCTATATCGGCCCATTTTCCACAGAAATCCGATTGACTACTTTGTTTTTAAATAAAGTGTTTTGATTTTAAATAAAGTGTTTTATATATTTTATGATTTGCCACAAAAATTTTAAGTGTAGATTGGCGCCACTTAAAAACCGCCAAATCAGTAGCTGTGGTGGCGTTAATACGTAAGTACAGTATTTTCTGTAACTTTAAAAACCAAAATGGAATTTTTTTTTTTTTTTTTGCAAAAATTACCTGATTTTATGGGGATTTCACATTTTTTATTTTATATTAATTGTTCTAATTTTGTATTAATTCATCGTGTGTTTTCATAACATTAATTATATAAAAGAAATTATATTTTTTAAAATTAGTTTAGTTAAAAAATTTCAAACGTAGCTTTTTTCTTCAATGCTTAGTTTTTTTAAAAGTCTGCTTTTTAAGTTTTACTAGAACTTAGAAAACCACATACCACAGTTATGGTCTGTTGCATCACATTTTCTAATTTAATAATTAATTCCTAATTAATTTCGTTATTTAATTTTAATTGATATACTGCAATACAAAGGTATTTTTGCTACTGGATCACTAGTGCCATGACCTTTGTTTATGTACCCATGAATGGGCTGATTACTTTCCAATAAATTAAAACACATTTCTGTAATTACAGTGTAGTTAATTCATATTCTTCAAATGGAATCATTGTACATGTTCAATGTGTTAGTTGTTCTTGTTTACATAAATTAATACAGTGGCATCTATTGACCCAAACACATAACAGCTTGTCTTGTAGAATAGTATTAACTTTCAGTTGAATGTTATCATAAAGTTCCACAATAATGTGAAGTTTTTTTAACATATACATGATATTTAAAATTAAAAAAGATCCATGTTAGAGCTGAGGGTTTATAGGCCAAAGTCCCTTAAAATTTCTCCTGTCTCCAAAAGTTGACTTTATCCTATCTATTGAAATGCAGGATGTATGCATACTTACATTGTTTTTCTAAAAATTCATCTTAGCATTCCTCAAAAAAATTTCCCTATTATGCAGCATTCATTGGCCAATGAAATAATTTATTGAAAAAAACACCATACTCAATTTCTTGCAGTGGCTTTTTTTTTATTTTATTTGTGCCAGGGTTTTTAATTGCTCATATGCATGTAATCTTGCTGGACACATAACCACTAAGACGGTACCATACCTTAACACTGTAAAAGGTTTACTCAAAATATCTTACCATCAGAAATGTGCTGAAGAAACCAATCATAAATATCTATCTGCTGGAGAGCAGTTTATCTAAACTTTGCATTGCCATTTTGGTTGGCTTATTTCTTTTTGTAAATTTCTTTCCAACTCAATGCATACTACAGCATAAGATAAAGATTTTTAAATAATGTTTGATGAATAAACACTGTTCCTATAATTATAGATGACATAAAAATAGCCCTTTTTTATGTCCAGTTAGTGGAATTAAAATTTTCTCTGCAGCTAGGGACATGCGATGGTATTTGTTACACATTAAAACTATATGGTTATCTGTATTTACAAGCAAGTATTCTCATTTACTAAAAGTTATTAGTGATTTCATGTGCATTGACTTTGGAATCATGCTGTACAAAAGAATGAGATGAAAACTGGAAGAAAGTAATATCTTTCGAGCAATTAAAATGTCACTTATAGAATTATTCTAGGCAAAATATATATGTAAATATATGTCTACATATACATATTTAAAAATTTTTCCTTTGAAATGTTATATCTGAGTACATCACTCAAGATTTTTCAGGACCTCTTCTGTCTATAGGTAAATGTCAAAAACCAATATATATGAATGTGTTTATGCATGTATTTGATTATAGTTTGTTCTAAATTGTATTTTTATCTTTCAACTCAGCTCGTTTAAATATTGTATATCCCATGCTGTTTAAATTGACAAACAAAAAGACTAATCGCTGCACACATTGTGGAGTTCTTGAATTTGTGGCCGATGAAGGAAAAGTGTATTTACCGTATTGGGTAGGTGGATTTTCATAATAACATTAAAAATGAATACCAAACTAACTTACAATTTTAATTTCTTTAATTTTCAACTTGATATAGTTAGTTTTTAATCAATATGAATTCCACCTTTTCAGGAAAAATTGCTATTTTATGTAAAGTTAACCAAACATATTAAAAAAAAAAAAAAAAAAAACTTGCTAAAATTGTTTATATTTTGTTTTTTAGAAAAATTTGTTTTGTCATGAATATTTGAGTTTTTTACTTACTTTATTTTCATATCATTTCCTATATGTGACCTCAAAAATATTCTTAATAAAATATTATGAAGTCAATGTATATGAGTACTTGCCTGCAATTCTTTTCAGAAATGTCAAACATATTGCAAAACTGAAATCAGTATGTATCATTAATTTTATAAAGTTGGAAATGGACATAAATGAAACATTGCTGAATAGCAAAAGAACCATGTAGTGTTTGACCAAGAGCATGTGGGTCTTAGTTACAGGTAGCAATGTTCATTTGATTGACAGCATCTACTATACAAGTACAGTGCATAAGTAATGTCGTATGCCCAGAATAAGCAGTGGATGGGGGTGCAATGCCATTTAAAAGGCATTACTTTCCCCAAGAGTTTGTTGGCTTGTTAGGATCATGGCTTCTGTTAATTATTATCCCAGATTAATACTTGACTAGGTATGCCTATTTCCAAATGCTTTTTTTCCTTTACTATTTTTGTATTTATTTACAGGTTTCATAAACTATTTATTAATGTGAATATACCAATTTGCATCATATAAATTATAACAGCAATTTACAATTAAAATGATTGATTTTTTTTTAGTACAGTCGTGCAACTGTTGTCCTATTAAAAAATGTAAATTTAATGTTCTATAATCTGTTATTCAATTATATTAGCTTACAAATTAAAGGATCATACTACAAGTACTTTAAGTAATAACAGGCAATAATAATTTATTATTATTATTATTTTTTTTTATTTATTATTATAATAATAATAATAATAATAAATTATTATTTAAGGGGTTATGCATATTTTGTTTAAATTATATCTCTTTAAAATTATCGTATATTTCTGAATGTATGCTGAGAATGCATTTTTCTCCAAAAATTTACCCTAAATTCAAAACCTGTATAGAAGCCAAAATCTTGGGTGGGGGAAATCCTTCAACTTAACACATGTCATGATGAAAGCGAAAATATTGCCAAGCAGGTAAAATAGATGGAATATTTTCCAATCAATTATCTTGGAAAATTTTCCAGTAAAATTCCAGATGTTAACTATGATAATTATAACTCTAGTAATCCTGTCTGAAACTAGCACATTGTTTCTATTTAGTGTATTGTCTGACATGCCATCTGTGCTAGTCAAAACACCTAAAAAATAAGTTAAATTAGTAAAGTAATTTTCCTTTTCGATTGTTATTTTTATGATACTTATTTACTTTATTATTATTTCTAATGTACTTTTGCTACTTTTCTGTTAATTTGGTATTTTTCCGTTAGTTATGCAAACATTAGATTTTTTCATTTTCGTGATGGTGCAACAAACAGCAATATAAACAATTTTGATAATAAAACATTTTCATGGAACGAATGAATTGTTTCATTTTTTTTTTCATAACAAATATGTTCTAAAGAAAAATTATTATCACTTGAAGATATCTAACTGGAAATAAAATTTGCTTTTTGCCAGATGGGCTGATCCATATATGAGCTGGTCCCTGTCATTTAACTTTAGAAAAGTTCTAAACATTCTTGGCTTATACATAAAACTATATTCATTTATCTATGAAATGTTATTAACATAATCATATCCCTATTTATTTTGGAGTTTTTATCAACTTTCTATTTTCAGATGATGCGAAATCTTTTGTTGGAAGAAGGAGGGATGTTACATATTGAAAATGCTACTTTACCTGTTGCCACCTTTTCTAAATTTCAACCTCAGACTGAAGATTTCCTGGATATAACAAACCCAAAAGCTGTGTATCTTTTGATAATGCATTATACCACTCTAAAAAATGTTATTATTTTTACTTTTAAAATCTGTCATGTGATATGAAGAATTAGAATTTTTGAAAATATATTTTATCATGTTATGATATGCAAGAAAAATTGTTCTTATTTATATTACTCTCAAATTTTAAATTCAGTATTATTTTCAAAGCTTTTAATTTGAAGGATTTTAGATTAATTTTATCTAAATTATATATTAATCTTTGTTATTATTTTCAATTTAATAGAGTTTGTGTTTTTATCAAATTTTTTAAAATTTGTTTAAGAATATTAAATATTTTGTGCATATTATTTGTCAAATTGGATGAATTTAATCCAGGACATTCACTTTTTCAGAAATTGCCCTTTGAAATAGTTCTACTTAATTTCATTATTATTTTATTCAGTAGAATGCTATTACATTTTCAATCTCTGGAAATATTTTTTGTAATACTTTTATTTCAGAATTTAATATAGATAACTTAAAAAAGGAATTATTCGAAAATATTAAGTTTATTTTAATTGTAATTTTATAAGAGATTTTATCTGTTATCTTTTAAAATATATACAACATTCTTTACAATGTCCGTGATAAAATTTGTTTTACAATTTTTTTACTTAGTGAAAATTTCCAACTAGTGATATAGAAAATTAATACTTATTAAAGGTAAAGTGTATAAAATTATAAAAAAAAAAAAAAAGAAAAATCTGAAACCTTAATGAAATCTAGATTAGAAAATGCTTTACGAAATTTTGCTTGTCTTACAACAGGGGATCTTATTGCTATTGAGTACAATGATAAAGTAGGTAGTATTAATCACTTTTAAACTAAATGTTTTGTTCATTTTTTTGTTTAAATGTTTCTATTTGTCGTGCTTTATCATGTTTTTAAAAATAAAATTTCTATTATGATTGAGAGGTACTTAAATAGAAGGCAAATTATTAGTCCTAATTTAATTAACAGGAAGGTTCAAATAGGAGCATGTTTTTGGATTTGTTAATAGATTTAAAAAGGATGAAAGAAATTGAATTTAAAATTTTCTGTGATACATGGTGTTAGCTAATGCTAAATAACATCAAGTTATGCATTTTTTTAGAAATTTTAAATGATTTTCCTGGAGAATTTTTCTGACATAATTTCTGATTTTGTCAATTTAATAATTTTTTTTTTTATAAACATGTTTAGATTTGAAAAAATTTCTGCTGAAATTTCACACCCATTTTGTTTTCAGGAATATTTTTATAACTTTTAAAATATTATAAATGTTATTGATTAAAATTGAATGATAGCATACAAAAATAAGCATTAGGATTCATGCGAGATATTTATAATTTTATTTAATCATCCATTTTAATAAAAATTATATGAAAGCACATGTAAATACATAGTAATGCTTATTTTTATTTATTTGATTCTTCTGTAATAATGTATAAAAGATATTTATAATTTTCATGAAATTAATGCTGTATACTTCAATAATATGTTCCGATTTTTTTAGATCTATGAATTTTTAGTTCTCGAAACGAAACCACAGAAGGCTGTTTCAATTATTGAATGTGATATGAATGTAAGTTTTCATTTGCATTGGAAGATACTTATTCGGTTTTATTCTTTCAAATAAGTATTTTGAATAGTTGACATGTAAGAATTACAGAAAAACGTGGGCTCACTATTTCCACATAAAGTTTTTTTCAGAAATTTGTATGGTACTTTGTAATTGCACTGAAAATAAGAAGAATGATAACATATTCATGGGAAAAATTCTGCCTTTGATTGTTCAATATAATTCTTAGTTGTGCTTACACTTCTTCAAAATGGAATTCCTGGAAAATTGATATATTCTTAGTTCTTGAATATATTTTCTAAATAATTAATTCTGTTATGTAGTGGATTTTTTATTTTCGAAGTAAGATGAAAATTTTGTTTTATTCTAAATCTCTATAGAATACATCCATTTCCATTAAAATTTAGTCATTTTTACACAAATAAAATTATTTAAAAAAAAAAAAAAAAAATCATATTCGCAATTTTAATTTCAGTTTGAAGTAGTATGTATTTTGAAAAATTTGCTATGTTGAACAAGCTTTATTTTCTGTTTGCTTTTCTGTAATATCTACTTTATGATATTGTCTTGATATGACTTTTGCAAAAATACTTAAGAAAGAAAATTAAAACTGAAATTTCTAAAATGTTTATTTATGTAATATATATACTATATGTTCTTGTGACATATATGGCAGATGTGGGAAGTTCGAGTTGAGTATTTTGAAGGAATCAACTTAAAAATTTGACTCTTATATAAAAATATTTTTATTTTCTCAAAATTCTTGGATTTAATAGTAAAAATAAGTGTTAATGAGGCAATTTAATTGCATCCTTCAGTAATACAACCATTAGCAAAAATGGGATTTCTTCAGCAGCAAAACAAGTAACATTTTTATCATCACTGAAGCTTATTAAATACTATTTAAAGATCAACACTTAAAGCTATTTTATTATTTAAAAAGAATAATATATAATGTATTACAAATAGAGCATATTTGTGATTAAAATATAATGTCTTTAGCTGTTCTTCTAACACTTTATTATTGTTATTTTTAGAGGATATGCATAATTTTTCGTTGGCAAATTTAGAATACAAGAATGTCTTTTAAACAAGTACCAATGCTACACGTCTAAAGTTATAAAAAAAATGCTTTGTTATACAAAAACTGTTTTTATAGATTTATGAGTTCATTGAAAATGATTGAATTTATTTCACAAACTCTTCTTAGTCCAGTAGTGAAAATCATAGTACTTAAAATTATGGTAAAGAGTCATGAGTCAGAAATTTTTTGGACAATTCCCGTAGATAGTATGATCTGATTCATGACCAGAAAAACAACATGAATTGTTGTACAATGATAAGTCGATTCACTAGTGTAATCTCTTCAATGGGTTTAACTATTTTCAGTACTGTGCAATTGCTTTTAATCAGTTATTTATTATTTTTTAAATCCAGTGTAAAGGACATGTTTACACATTATGAAAGTGAATCGTATTCACATCTTACTATTTTTAAATTTAAATTTTTAATATATAATTGCTTTGAATTAATGTTTAAATATCTGTCATTAAATAACTTCCTATTCTAACTTTTGCCCACTCCTTTCTTTTAATTTCAGGTAGAGTTTGATGCACCTGTAGGCTATAAGGAACCAGAAATGAAGTCAGTTGCAGAAGAAGAGAATGTAAGTTGAAAACAAACATGGCTTTTTTAATGTAAAAATGCAAAGCAGTCTAAAAAATCCCTATTTTTTAATTGTTATTATAAAAGTTTTATTTAATAGTAATTACATTACGTTAAAAAGAAATTTGTTATGAGAAATTAAAAAGTAAGTCATTAGTCAATTTATTTATTTAAAATTAAACTTTTGTTGTAGAAAAAACAATTACCTTCTTCATTTTGTTAATATTTCATTTTGTTGTAATCGTAGCCATTAAATGTTGTGACAATCTAATAAAATTTGTTGGATTATCCAAATAACATGTTCATTTTTTTCTATGTCATTTCTTGATCTGTATTGTGTTATAAACAAATTATTACAATTTTCTATTAATAATTTCAATAATTGTTATTGTTAATTTTTCAAATAATCTTTTAAGTTTGTAGATTTATGTTTTATTTTGTGTATCTGTTTCAGTCTTTATGTTTTTTATAAGTAATACCATACCATATGTTACAGCATATAATTGCACTTTTAATACAACATCAAAATTTATGGATGTGCATTATACACCAACTATAAAAATAAGGAAAATATGAATATATAAATATTAGTTTTCTATATGTACTTTGATGCTATTTACTTAAAAGAATTAACATACCTTATGAACTTAAACATTTTCATTATTGGATAACATGAAATATTCGCTGTATTTGCCTTCCTTTTTATCTTCATGCACATCATCAAATTCTATTTCATCTTCTCTATCACTGATATTCTGATTCTTAAATAATTAATTATCTTCTGTTCCATCTAGATAGTTAAATATACTACATTTTTAAATATCTTTTGAATTATTTCTGGTTTAATTTCATTCCATGCTTGTATTATCCACTCACACTCTATTTCTAGACTGGCACGATGCATTCTGTCTCTCTTTGTAAATGTTATTTCATCTTCTAATATTCTCGTATTCCACTGTTTTATTAATTTCCTTTGAATAGTTTATTGATACACATATCTAAAGGCTGAACTAATGGTTGAAAGCTTTAATCCTATAATTTGTTATATGATACTCGTTTGACATACAATTGTTGACCTGATTCAACATTACAAAATATATATTTGTTAAATTTGTTACTTTTTTTTTTATAAAGTTTCAGACATAAATGTTATTAATCATTGAACTAGTATAATTTTCATATTTGTAGGATTTTTAAAATAGTCTATTTGATGTCCCAGTTTTATGTGAATGACTTGGAATTTTTTTAAATTTCAATGGGAAAAGCCGGGGAAATTTTACTTTTACTGGAGAGTGATCACTCTGTTTTATATGAGTCATTTTTGTTCCTTTCACATCAATTGTTTTGAGTTGTACCCATATTTTAAATATGTGAGAGTAAATAATTTTTTAGCCTTTGTATGTCAATAATATATTTCTGGAAACTTATCAATTTGTTATTCAAATATTTTGAAAGCCTTTGTAGAACTTTTTTTTTTCCTCAAAGAACTAAATTGTTCTCCATAAATCAACTACTTCAAATCAGAGCTGCTTTAAAGTTTTTACTTTCATTTGCATTTTTCTCCCATTTTAAGGCAAATTAAAATACTCTGTTTGTTACAATTAATCCATTCTGGTGATTTTCTAGAACCCAATTCTTAACCCTCTCAGGATTGGCCATTTCGTTACTTCTGTATGCAAAACACATTTCTTTGGCATATTAATTGTTGCGATTTCATTTTTCTTCCACTCATATATGGAGCTTTTGCTAATACCAAACATTCTTACTACATTGCGATTTCCATTTTTTTGCAAACTAAATGACTTTGCTTTTGAAACCAGCACTGTGTTTGTTTTGTTTTGACGGAGCCGTATTTAATACTAAAAGGGATAAATTGTATTTCAACTAAAGCAAAGGATTCCTTTGATGTTCACTTCAAATCATGGTTATAAATCACTGGATAAAACATCTGACTCCTAATTCCATCAATTCATAGGGGTATGAAGTTGTATTCTTGGTAGAAGTGGATTCTTACACCAAATTATGTCCCCCCTTTTCTTGAAAATCTAGAATAACATATATTAAAATATATTGTGCACACCTGCATTAAATTGAAAAATCATTTACTCCCTCAAATAATATTCTCTAACACCTTGTCAATTCAGTATGTCATTGTTCAAAAGTCTGAAAAAAAAAAGTCTTCAAATGATAAGAACATCACAAATGTACAATTCAGATTTCTTCATAAATTAAATGGTTGTGTTATATGCCAAAATATATGATAAATGCTATTTATAAAATACATTGGTTTAATATTTAACTGAAGATTTTGAAAGTAACTTTGTGAAGAATAAAGTTTGTATTTAATTATAATGTTGTATAACACCTCTGTGGTAATTGCTAAACTTTATTGCTTGCAATTGTATTTTTTGTTTTGTTTTTAATTTCATACAAAAGTTTTTAAACTTTAGAATAAATGTTTTATTTAAAAAAAAAAATTAATTTGATGTTTAAAATGAATATTTTTAAAAATCCAATGAATCTTAATGCATTATTAATCCACTAATATTGGAAATAAATCCTTTATGCTTTAATGCTAATCTTTTCTTTAGTACATAATTGTTTATATTTTCACAGTAAGAAATTTTTTTTTTTCACAATCTTGTTTTAGTACTGATTTTCCCTTCTTTTATTCTAATTCTTCATTGCTTTAATTTTAGCCAGGATTAAAGGAAATTGATTTGCCACCTCCTGATTCCTTTGTCGTAAGTTTTTAAGTATCTTTCTTAAATAATTTAAATGTTTTTGCTAGATATGTTTTCCTTGTAATTCGTTTTAAAATGTGAATTCATGTAAATTATTAAAAATTGTAATTTGAGAGTAAGGGCACTTAATTTTAGAAGTAGAATATATATATATGTCCTGTTGATTCTTTCTCTATCCTGAATTTCTTGTTGTTTCTTCTATTTTAATTAATATTTCTGGTAAAATTCTCTGTATGGCGGAAACGATTATGTGGATGAAACCCGTTATACATTTTGCAGTTTCATGTATATTTTTTGTTTTAGTATTTGATGATTTGTTTTTAATATTTTATGGTTCAGGATAAATTTTCTAGCAGCATTTAAAAGGAGTTGGGAATGTAATTTTAGAATCAGGTTACATTATCCTCAAAACAGCATTTAATCTATTTTTAAAAATATTTTTCCAGTGTTTTACTTAAATTTAGTTGAAATAAGCAATTACAAGTGATTTTATTTGTGTTTTCAGATATAGATATCTCATTAAAACAGCAATATTTCTTAAAAATTGTTTTGTTACTTTAAAAATAGAGTAAGGATGATATTTTAAAAGAGATTTATTATTTAAACAAGTTTCTTGTTGATTAAAAGGTCTTTGCCATTTGCAGGCTTTCCGGGGGAAAGGCAATCGTTTGGATGGCAAATCCAAAGGGACAGAACTTCCAGTCACCGCATTAAATGTTCCACCCCTTAGAAGGTAAAATTGGAGTTTTTGAAATAAATCCTTTTGGATAAGTGTTCTTCTCTTTAAACATAGATGTTATTTGAAAACTTTCATTTTTTATATATATAAAACTCTTATTCATAAGGATTTAAATACTAGTATACTACTCCTTTAAGAAGTTTTACTTTTACATCTTTGTTCAACGCTTAATCTTACTATTAAAATTTATATAGCAGAAAGTTTAAGTGATTTTTTTTTGTAGAAGTGCAACAAAATGTTTTTCTTCGAGCATTCTCAAAATGCTTCTATTTCTTATTTTTAAAATACTACATAGATATTAGATTTTATTTTCATGCACAATTTAGAAATTATGTTAAGCTTTTTTTAAATTTTAAATTTGTAATTTTTTTACCATTTTAATTACAAAAGGTGTTCCAAAGTTTACGCAAGAAACCTTGTATGAATTTTGGTACACTCAAAAATCTCATTTCAAGATTTCGTATAGTTCAGGGTTTCTAATTTATGTGTATCGAAAATTCATGCAAGATTTCTTGTGTAAATTTTGGGACACCCTTTATTAAGTAATTCTTAATTTTTTAATGAAATGATTTTCATGAATTGCGTAACTTAATAATTTGGAATTTTTTAAGAGAAAAGAAACTGTTCAAAACTAGAATTTGAGAAACATATATATCCTGTTGATTTTATGACTACTTTGATAATTGTACAAATGAATGAGTATCTTAAACTTAATCTTTATTATTTTCTATTTTTGTGTTATATTTAACTGTGCAGTGAAGTAACAGTAAATTATCTAAATATTAGAATGTATTTTTATTTCATTTGCCTAATGGAATGTTAGTTTGCTTTTTGGATGACCACCTTTCTTCAATTCTAGTAGTTAAAATTTATTCTTTCTTGCTCATCGTTTTTCATAAAAATTTGTTTTTATTATAATTTGAAAAGTTAAAATCACATTAATGTTTATGCATTATCTTTTAAAATTGTTTGAACAAAATATCTATGCAAATAAAACTATCGTGTCTTTTTAAAAGGAATTGAAAGAGGAGTTATTTAAGCTTTTACTGAACTAAAAATGGATAGTTATTTATGATTTTTATTTATTAGAGGTATTCCTGATTATGACTATGAAATTGGAACTCTCAGATTTATACGTACAATTAAAACGGAAGAAATCAATAATGTAAAGTACCATTGCAATAAATATATGCTAGTGTTAACAAAAATAATATAATTGTGAAGAATTTCTTTGTATTAAGTAGAGAGAAAAATTGTTATTTCTAAAAAATGAAATAAAAGCATTTTTTTTTTTGTACCTCCAAAAATTTTAATCTGAATTCAATGAAAATTATGTAATATCTCAATCTTAATTTGTGAATAGCTTTTTTGTTTCATTGCATAAATTAATTTAATAATTGTAAGTATTACATGATATTAATGTGTAGGCAATATGTTGTTTATTTTTCAGTTAATTTGAAATTCGAATGGAGTGTATTATTTAGCAGAAATGTTTACATTTTTTTTTACACTGTGACGATTATTGATTATTATTTTTATTTTTAAAGGGAAAATCAATTGAAGATTCATTTGCTGCATTTTCCGGGAAAGGATTTACTTTGAGACAAAAAGTTGGAAATTGAAATAAATGTTTTGTATATATTTATTAATAATAATATTGTATATTCATTTTAGATACAGTGGTTTAATTTATTTTGTGAAAAGGATTTTAAGCATTCAATATGTCATCTTGCACATATACTTGATGGGGGTGGCTTAATAAATTGTGCTAGATCATATCCAAAATGCCATCTCCAGATATTTTGTTCAAAAAAACCAAAAATTTGCACACTAAATGGCAAAAGGTTGTTGATAATGAGGGTAATTACATCATTGGTTTATTTATTTGAACATAACGTAGCAAAAAAAATGACCTTACTTTTCTGTCAGAAGAATTGGTTGAATGCAAAATGTAATTTTTTTTTTATTTAAAATAGATAATTGCACTTTTTTAATGAGTTCCAACAATCAAATATGCTTAAATAATCTAGAAATGTGCTTAGCTACCTTATTTAACACAATCAAAGCAAATATTACTTAAAAATTTTTTTTTAGCTATAGTTTATAGGCTGCTGTGGATATTTTCCTCTGGACATCTTATAAAAGCCAATCCTTGAAACATAACTGTTGTAGACGATAAAAACTAAATGTCATACATCTTGTATGAAAATGCCTAGAATGCTAAATTGATAAAAAAGTGTAATAATTATCAAAATCTTATGTATTTCAGAACTTTAAGGAATTTGATTTTTGTTTGGATATAAAACTAAAAAAAAAAATAAAATAATTGAATGGCCTGCAGATTATACAAAATATTTTGAATATTGATTTAATTTCTTAAAAATATTCACTTTGTTTTTAAAATAGCGATATTCTTAAACTATATGAAATTATTTTTTTAAAAATTTCATCTTTATGAAACATTAAGTATTCAGTGCCATTGAAAGTAAAATAGATATTTATTTCAATTATAGTACATGATAAGATAAAAAAATATTGAGATTACAAATAATTTTGTACTTAAATGCCAGTTATACTTTTATATTTTGAGTTGCTTTTTTTCTTGACATCATTAAAGCTTGATATCGTTCATCTGCATCAAAATACCACACAGTTATAGCGAACCTAAAAATGAAATATAAGTGTTTTATAAACTAACATTTTAACAAATTAAAAACTTTTTATTAATAAATATATAAGATATATCTTTTAATATATATTAGTGCAGTTCCTTACCTCGTTTGAAAAGCAGGCAGCACTTCATGAGGATTTCTCTTGTCAGACCAGAAAAAGATCATTCGATCAAAAATTGGCTCAATGTTGGCAATATGAGAGGAATTGGCTTCTGGAAACATCCTCAACATACCACCATCCTTCTGAAGAAAATATGGTTAGTTTTAATATGAGCATTTTACTCTTTTAAAGCACTTTTTGGAGAAGTACTGGCTGCTACAAAAGTCAAAATCAAACATTTTTGCTCAAAATTAAACACATTTTTATACAGTGTTACTACAAAGATGAACCAGGAAATAAAATTTGAACATGGCAATTAGCAAGTGATTAATAAGAGTGAATGCATTAATGTAAACAAATATTATTAAATAATGAATGTGCAGTGAGCCAGATAAACATTGCAACATGCTATTTAAAGCCACAATACTTGTAAACTGTACTGAAGAATAATTAAAATGAACATAACTGTATAAAAAAATATTTGTCAAAGTTTCTAGGAATATTATTTAAAGAACACTTTACAGTTTTCAGTACCAGAAAAACTTAAGCATTATTTACCTTAATGTAGTTAAAAAAAATGTATATAGTTATTTCTTTCCTTTTTAGTATCATGAATAAAAATATTTTAAATTGCAATATGTACCTAATAAAATTAATATATTTTTAGGAATAAAAGCATATTTTAAAGATTGATATTAATAGTTCAATTAGGTTATTCTTTAGCTTTAGCAACTAAGGATTTTGTTTAAATTAATAAAAGACAGTATTTAGTTTTATTTCAAGAAGGCAAATATTAGTGATTTGTAACAATATCCACAAAACATTCAAATAAAGAAATCTAGTACAATTCTATGAGCTTCAAATTTTAGATAACAAGGTTGTTTGAAAATTTTCTGGTGATGAATATATTAAGAGGCATTGAGAATTATTGATTAGAATGCTATTCTATTCCCTTACCTTAACATTCCAGTTCTTGTTGAGGTAATAAATGCATGTTATACACCTTCCATCTCCGTGTGGATTATCTACATGTTTTTTGTAATGGGTTCCATCTCCAGGATAACAAGCTATCATAGCCTAAAATAAACATGTAACTTCTTATCATTCCATTATTCTTAGTTGTTTTCCATTTCTATTAAAAACAATTTATCAACAACTTACCAGTAGTAATATTGTAAAAATATTAATACAAAAATATATATGTAAAATTGTTTCATTATCAAATTTACATCAAGAAGAATTATTGATATGGATATAAAAATATGTTAAGGAAAAAAAAAAGTATGAATAGAAATTACTCTTCACTGCATTCTGGAAAATGAATTAAAATATTTTTAGTTTAAATTAAACTAAAAATATTTTTCAATAAAAAACATACTTAAATATTTTAAATCTTATTATATAGAAAGAAAAAAAAAATATACTACAGACAAAATATTTCATGAATTAAACAAGCCAATTCCAATTTTAAAATAAAAATTGTTTATCAGTAATAAGCTGCAAGCAGCAATTATTTTCCAACTGAAATGACCAAGTTGCACATCAACACAGATGCATATTTGTAACTAATTTATAATGTCATAGAATGCAATTTTTCAATTCCTTCTATTAGCTCACACTCTCCCTATATATATCTTGTTCAAATGTTCGATTGTTAATAAAATACTTTTTTTTATTCATCCACTCAAGTTCAAATACATTTTTTTTGAACTTGTAGTGGATGACACTTGATGTGAATGCAGTTTTTTCAAATATTAATTCAGTAATTAAATTTAGTTTTTTTTTAGATTTAAGTTGCATGTATTTACTAATAGATAAACTTAAAAAAATGAATGAAAATTATTTATAAAGGACTTTCTGCAATACAGTGAAAAAAAAAAAAAAAAAAGAAGGAATTGTAAAAAATTTGTTTTTATATTACTTGTTTAGTTGAAGTTTTCATTAAATTAAACTTATTTTAAAGATTATTTAAGACCATATGTGTACGGAAATTATTTATAATAGATTTGGGATTTAAACTATAATTTTTTTTAAGCACACACATAATATTGCAAATCACAAGGAAATGAAAATATAATCATTATAAATGCAAAAAAACATAATTTATTGTGGGGGAGCTTATAGACACAAATAATACACTTGTAGTACTTGTGTTATTTATATATATTTATTTGCGCTATTTTTGTTATTTGTACTTGTATATTACATTCTACTATTCTTTATGAAGTGTCTGTAAGACGATACAGTTTAAAATCTCTATCCTCTTACAGACCTCATGGGACTAACAGCTCATCTTCATAACAAAGGAAAAATGTAATAGCTATAACATTTATTTGTACACATTATTAAGCATTACTTTTAATTTAAAAAATGAATAAAATGTTCTACTTTTTATGAGAGTTGATATTAATTGTATTACAATCAATGAAAGTTTTTAATTGCAACAAGTTAGAAAAGCTTCTGAAAAAAAAAAACATTTTTATGTATGTTTCCAAAGAAGTTTTTTTTTTTTTTCCCTCTGTAGTTAATATAAATCTCCTCGTTTTTGAAACAGTATTTACAACAAAGCAGTCCTAATGTTCATCAGTGGCACTGTTGACCATTGAAAATCCAATAACAAAAACAGTTTAAATACTTGTAAAATAAATTATTCTATTATGTTGTACAATGAATGTGAATGATTCTATTATGTTATATTGTATAAGATTCTATACATCTTATACAATATGAATGCATTAAGGTTTCAGGAACATGAGGAATGCAGAAACCAGTATTGCAATTACCCCTGACAGCTAAAGATATTGAAATTTATGAGTTTTATATTCTTTGCTAGAATTCATATGCTGCAGTACAGAGCCAAAAAGCAGATATTTTTAATTAAATAAACACCAGACCAACCAGCATTAGAGTTGAACATGCTGTATGTAGAAGTACTTCATATTGCATTACCTTGCTAATTTCAGTACTTCCTTGAGATACAATTTGAGCATGGGTTGTAACACTTTTCCTAATATAATAATGCCTAATTAGAGTCCTAAATATGCTTATTAGGCAAGTGGCATACATGTCCCATAAGCACCACATATTTTTGTAGGTATTATGTCAATATAACAATAAATGCAAGACCCCAACAACAGATTCTCTATGCACTTCAAATATATCATAACTATTATACTGTAAACAAAATGAAAACATTTACCAGAATAAAGCAATGCTATGCCATCTAATTAATTTCATGCCAAATCATTGTCATGCAGGTAAGATGTCTGTTTTTGTCGTATATTAGTGGGTGGGGATTACTGAAGATGTCCAGCTCTGTAAGATTAATCAATTGTAAATTCTCATGACAGCTTTACTTCATCTGATATGAGCAGCTATTTTGTAGAGTGGTATCAATTATTAAAATTCTGATTCTTTTTATATAAAAAGCATTAATCTTTCAAACAAAGTCTTTATTGTTGTTAATCATTATTACATTCTGCTTTTCTTTCTCTGCTGTCATACAAATTTTTAAAGATTATTGTACCTCCTTTTCACGATATCATAATGTAAATGGACAATAACATATATGAATAAATGCTTGATAAAAATAATAACATATTGATAAATTTAAGAAAGTTACCAGTACATTTACATATAATATTAAGCAAATAAAAATCAACCATTTTATGGCAATAGCAATCTATAAAGACATTAGAATTAAATCAACTCTTGTTTATTTTTATTTTTTTAATACAGAGGAGAAAAAAAAAAAAAACCCAGCAAGATTGTAAAAATATTTCAGATGAAAGTAACTTTCACGGTTTTATATCATATCTGAATGTGTTATTTTTTTTTTTTTTAATCTTTTCTGAAGATTGCATTCATATTTGTAAAAAACAAACAAACATTTCTTTAAATTAAATTGTGTAAAAAATAAATGAAGTTTTAGTTATTTAAAATTATGTAAAATACTAAATTGAAAAATTCTAATAAGTTAATAAAAAATACCATAACCAAATCCATCAATAATAATTTGAACCATTATCATATAAAATGAAAAATCACGATACAAGAATAATTGTCAAATTGCAATTAGATAAATTTTAGAAAAGCACCCAATCGTTGAGTATAAATCTCAATCAAGCTATCAGTAGTCAAGAAGGATACATACTTTTGTTCGACGGTGAAGCTTGTAACATGACATGAGTCCTGTACTTTTGACTTTATTACAAGTAGTAACAACCATATCCAATTTTTTCATTAAGTTACCAATGTTGGTACATTCTGATTCAGTTCCATTTACCCAAGTTGTGACATCTGAACGAACACTTTCCTTCTTTCTGTAAGGATTCTGTATTGCCAGCTCTCCTTTCTTGAAAATACCTTTGTAATACAGGTTTTTGACTTCATCCAAGACCAGAGAGCCTTTTTTAACACCAATAAAATTGTCCAATACACAAATGCCAAAATCATTGAGGTCCCGAACAATGTTGTCACACATTTTATTGAAAGTAGAGGACTTTAAGAAACTGGAATCTCCTTCTTCAGTAGAAAGATTATTATTCTGGCTCAGAAAAGCTGAAGAAGCCGCTTGCAGACTTGCGTCGATGTTTGCTATTTTCTTCTCTTTATCTGGATCATCTGGCAAAAGAGTGTTGGTATCGATTAAGTCCCAAAAATTGTTATCCGAGCTCAATAATTCGCTACTTAAAGACGAGAAAATTTCTTCGTCACTCAGAAGATTAAGGTATTCCATCGATCCTTCTTGATCAGGAAGGGTTGGAACTGTATTATAAATGTTAGAGGCTCCCATAGGAACATTTAAATTTTCAGATGTGTTTACTGGCAGATTGTTTTGATACCACAATTCTTCAGGACCAAAATTGCTAACAGTTTGAGGATTATCAAAAGTAGGATTAATCAGCGTTGCTGGTGCAACATTTTTCGCGACTTTTCTGCACGAGTTTTTGTGTTCGGGCCAGTGAGAAATCTGATGTTCGCGACAACAATAAACAACAGAGCGGCAACGACCACATCTACTGGTACCGAAATTGATACACCACGCGCATCTTTGTGGAATTTCCATATTGAAAAATTACTTATAGTTGACAAAAAATTCTTCGAGACATTTGCTTGACATTAGAAACCAAAACAGTCGATCCCCACTAGTCCTCTATCCTTGAAATGTCACTTTGAATGTTTACCTTGCGTCACAAATGCACGTGCACAATTTCAAACCAGTTACAGTTTGCACTGAAATTAACGTCACCTGATTCATGTCGCACTATATTTTTTTTCTTAAAACAACGCAGCTTTTAATACTTGATATGAATTTTATTTTTATATTACCAACATTTTTTTTTTTTTTATCTTGCATTGATAAGTTTCCATATAAAATGGAAAAATTCACATTTCTCTTGAAAACATCGTCGGTAGGAGATGTGTTATTAAAATCATTTCGTGTGTAAAAAAATTGACATATATCCTTATAGTAAAATAATCTTTTCTTTTAACATCTGATATTCGAATAATGGATACATAATGAGCCAATAGCTAGCCATTTTTTAATTTCAACGTGTTTCTTTTAGAATCACACTGGTAAAGAAAATTTTGCTGCCTGCTGATTTTCCCTTACGTGTACCTGTCACGTAAGCAAAGCTTGTTGTTTATTTATGTTTGATAATTTCCCTGTTTGTTCTTATCGATATTGGAACTATCACAAAATGGACACAGAATAGAAGACAGGATATACTCATTGCTCGTATCATCAGCAGAATGATCGTTACTCCCGCCCTGTTAAATAGATTCAATTTAGATTCCAATCCTTTCTGTAACATATGTAATGAAACTAATGACCTTTTACACATTCTTTTAAGATGCAGAAAATATTCCACCTCAGATTGCATCTATGGCAAAACTTGAATATCGACGAAAATAATATCACATTCAAAGCTTTTTTTATCTAAAATTCTTGATTGCAAAAAATATCTGACTTTATTTCTCCAATCTCAGGGGCCTGAATGGCCGAGTGGCTAACGCTCTGGCACTCGGTGCCACAGGTTTCGGGTTCGAGTCCCGGCGGTGCCATGGATGTTTGTAGTGGTTCGGAATCCACTTTAAGCTGTAGGTCCCGGTCTGTTAAGCCCTCGTGAGACAGAAGATGACCGTAGAGCGACAAACCAAACCAAATCCAATCTCTTAAACGTTTTGATATTTATTAGCTGCATTCTCTCGGCACTCAGGGATACTATAAATCCCTGTTTTTGTTCGCGCCAATTTCCTTACTGAGCGGAAAATAGATCTCGCATCCTTTTAGTGACATATAAATAGGAAAACGAACTGTTCCCATATAGTGATTAGGGTATTATAGTCCTTGTTGCTTCGCATTCCCATATACTCCTTCGATTCAAGTTTGTTCTTATCTTCTGAAAATCAGTACATTCTTTTTCCTTTTTCTGAAAAAATTACGTTATTATTTTAAAATGGCATTGTCAGTTGTTCTTGTGTAAAAATTATATAGGGCTTGCTCTAAAAAGCCGAAGGCTTTGAAAAAGTGATAACTTAGTATTCCACCTTTTTATTTCTTTTTTTGTATCTATAAGAGCAGCCCTAGAAGATTAAAATGGCTGCGTCTGACTTTCAGTAATGAGTAAAACTCATTTCAAAAACTCATAAACTGCAAAACTCATTCATTCAAAATAAGAGAAAACATGACAATGTCCTATTCATAGCATAATGCTAGAACTTATTAGAAAAAACCAGGGTAAAATCTTAGAAGTCAAGCCGACAAAATCATTCTTAACTGAATTAATAAAAATGTCAAAAATGCTTTTTAAAATTACTGGAATAAAATTTGGGAAGGAAAAGTTATTGTTCTACAACCTAATAATAATTTACTTTGGGTTTTTCTAAATCACTCAAAAGTACACATAAAATATGTACCATCATGGATATGTTTCTATCGTTAGTACTGAAATAGATAAAGCTGAAGTTATGGCAACAACTTGAAAAACAATTCATCACAGAAGAGTCTTCCAATATAGAAATCGATAATGCTGTCCATGAAACCATTTCAAATTTTTGTCTCAACTACTGAAATGAAGAAATTTTTACCACTAAATGATCTAAGAGTGCATTGATTACTCGGCATTTTGTTATTTATAGAAAATTACACAACTATTAGAGAAAATCATCAACAAATGCTCGAAAATTTTCCTCTTATTACTATCATTCTGCTGTGAAATGTAAGCCACATTCACTAAGGTGTTCAGTGACAATCCACAAGCGACTCACGCGGAGACTTGTGACTTGTCGCTACTTCACGACTCGCTACTCAACGACTTCGTGTCAATACGGTTTTAATCTATAAAATTCTCGAATTAAAATATTGGTACTTATGTATTAACGCCACCTCAGCTACAGATTTGGCGGTTTTTAAGTGGCGCCAATCTACACTTAAAATTTTAGCGACAATTCATAAAATACATAAAACACTTTATTTAAAACCAAAACACTTTCAAAATTGAAAACACTTTATTTAAAAACCAAGTAGTCAATCGGGTTTCGGTGGAAAATGGGCCGATATAGAGTTTAACATAGATTCAAAACAGTCTCTATTTTGGCGCATTGGCAGCTCTTTATTGGCGCATTCGCACAACTTCTGTTGTGGTGGCTTTAATACGTAAGTACCAAAATATTTCCCGACAAAATGGAAAATGGTTGCCATCAATCTATTCTGAAATCTAGAAAATAACCTTCTAACCCGTATAGGCCTATTCCTCTCCTTCTTACATTTAAAACTGCCGAAATCATTATCATTTCATACTTACTCTGATTATTCTCGGCATATAATATCATTAACTGGAGGTATTTCGACTCCAAAGCCAAATCTTTCTACTTCCACCAGTTGCTCCACACTTCTGAATATATTGCTGCATGATTCCGGAAAGGAATATGCACACCGGCCTCTTGCTTTGCGATATTTAAAAAGCGTTTGATCTGGATTAACGGCTTTATTCAATTCCTTCTATTAGCTCACACTCTCCCTATATATATTTTGTTCAAATTTCCAATCGTTCATAAAACACTTTTCATTCATCCACTCTAGTTCAAATACGTTGCACGTATCTACCAATAGATGGCGCCAGATGTGTGAAGAAAATTTCAACTTTGTAGTGAAAAATAAAGTATTAATTGACTTTAAATTTTTTTTTTTAATATTACTTGCTTTTAAATTTATAATTCTGAATTTTCCTCACTATCATTAAATTTATTGACTCATTCCTCAATGATTGCACATTTACTGTTGAAATAAATAAGACGGATTCTTCCATCAAAAATATTTTAGCAGGTATTAAAATGTTCTCTTCTCTTTTTTTTCTTTTTATATTTCAGACATAGAGCCTGAAAGGCCGAGTGGCTAGCGCTCTCGCAATCGCGCTAACGCTCTCGGTACCACAGGTTTTCGGGTTCGAGTCCCGGCAGTACCATGGATGTTTGTAGTGGTTCGGAATACACTTTAAACCGTAGGTCCCGGTTTCATAGGAGCGTTGCGAGGGCATTGTTACTCCGTGGCTTATCTTCAACTTACACGTGCCCTCTGGGTAGTGCTAAGTGAGTAACGTCTGTGCAGCACTTACCTTAAGGCATCCAAGCTGTCTAAGTGTTTGCTAGTTGCATTAGAAAAAATGTTTCAGACATTCCTACTAACTCTAAAATTTTCGCTGTGATTTTTGCAGACGATAAAGCCATTATTTAAAAAATAACCCCATCTCCCTAAATGTTTTGTTATCACATTTATCAACTCCTCAAATTACTTGACAGCTGTTTCAAGAAGTGGTAATTTGAAGTTAACATCCGAAAAACAGAGATAGGTCTTTCTCTAAGGGCCACGAAATCAACAATTTATTATATTAAAAGTTGTAATTCTATTAAATGCTGTCCAAAATATTTCAATTCTGAAAATTACAAAAGCAAAATGGTTCATGAAACATGCAGAATTTCACAAAGTTCTAAATCAAGGGTGGCCAACCCAAATGTTTTTGCGGGCCACTTTGAAAATGCATCCTCACTCCGCAGGCCGCATATAAAATTTTATATCCTCCTATTAAATGTAGACCCACTGTAGACATTTTGAACAATTGAAACATAATGAGCTATTATTTTTGTATCTACTATCATTTTTACATGCAAACATAGATAATATAATAATAAGGATACTAAACGCACATTGTAAAGAAATATAGAACACTCAAAATGAAATCATAAAAAATATATAAATATAAACGAAATATAAAAAATGAAATCATAAAAAATATATAAATATAAACGAAATATAAAAAATGAAATCAGTAAAAAATATTTATTTCACTTGTGCGATATGTGTTTCTCCACTCTTTCACTGAGCTTTTGCACATCGATCTCAGTTTAGGTATTTGCACATCGTAATGGGTGTTGCGTCCGTTATGTTTGAGCGTGTTTTGGGGTTGGGTCAATTTCATTTTCGGGGAGAAAAAAAAAACAAAAAAAAAAAAACGGTTCGCATTTGTAAGAACAAAGACTCTAACAACTTTTTGTGCCGGATTTCTCAAATTGTAAAATTTCTCTCTCTCTCCCTATATATATATGTATGTATATATATATGTCTTATACATACGTACATACATATATATATACAGTAGAACCTCTGTAAGTCGAATTTCAAGGGAGACGCCAAATAATTCGAGTTATAGAGTTTTCTACTTACGCGGATTTTTGTAAGGAAATATTCGACTTGTAGAGGTCTAGATTCTTTCTGACTTATTTTGAGTTAGAGAGGTAAAATAAATAAAAATACAAGTTACAGAGGTAATAAACATGTTTATTTGCAACTTAAAAATTATATTATGTACTACAATATAAAATCAAAATAATTCTGAAACAACCTTAAGATTAAAAATATTACGTATTAAAAAAATCAGTTATTATTATTTATTTATTTTTTCCTCTAGACAATTCGATCGTTCTCTATCTATAGTATTATCTAAGATATAAAGAGCAGAAAATTCTTTTCTTCTGAGGTGCTATTTCATAGAATTGGTTATTCTATTTACTATATACTTATACATTGTTTTCTAAGAAACAACGACGTGCATTGTCGGCAAATCCTTAAAGTCGGTAACTAATTTTTCTACGAGCTGTACAGGTAATTAGTTTCAAATGATCTAGTTGTAAAGGTAGTAAAAAAAGATTGTAAAATCAAACATTGCTAATGATCGGATATATTTTTTTTCGAGTTACGGATGGAAAATATATACCAAAATGGCTTGTGGGGATCGACTCATTATATCGACCTATAGAGGGTTTAAATTTCGAATCATGTAGGTCGTGGGGCTTGAAGGGAAGGGAACAAAATTTTTTTTCGAGTTTCGACTTAAAGAGGTTCTACTGTATATATATAGGCATAGAGGGAATTTTTTCCCATCCGAAATGCTAATTTTGCCCTTGAAATTCTCCCAGAAGGGCCAATGCATCTTGGTCCCAATGCATCCCAGAATGCCAATGGTTCTTGGGAAAACACGAAGTATAACTATAAACCCACATTTTTCTGATGACAAAAAGAAACATTGAAACTATCCTTGAATTCCTATCTACTCCTTTCTTTCCAATAAAAAAACAGATTGATAACTCCCAGATAATTGGTTATTATTATCAGATAAGAGCGTGAAACGTAAAGGCAACAGATAAGAGCAGGAGGTATTTCAGATGCCAGTCTTTCTGTTGTGTGGTTGATTGAATTAACTCTTCGGAATATTTCTTGTTTTCATGAAATAAAGAAAAAGATAACATCAACTGTTTTCAAATTGGAAAATAAATTTGGGTTTTCACAAAATGAATTTCTGTGTTTCGCTTTTCGTAGTTTTGTGTTGTGTTCCATTTTTTGAAGCCACAGCGAGCGATGTGGGCCCGGTCAGTTTTGTTCCACAGGATTCAAAAGCATTGGATTATGGATTAATAGTTCACGAAGATCAATTGCTAAACGAGAATGTATCTCATGCTGCCGATTCTAGTAAGTTTCCTATCTGTATTTCTTTTTTTATTTTCAATTTTCGTATGTTAGTAGTCTATAAGGGTCCTGATGGCCGAGTGACTGCGCTCTAGTGCTCTGTGTCACTGGCTTCGGGTTCGAATCACGGTGGTGCCAGGGGTATGCAGTAGTTCGGAATACAATCAATACGTAGGTCCCGGTCTCATATGACTGCAAGAGCTTTGTGTACAACACTACCCCGTAAAAAGAAAACATCTTCTGTGTCGAAATCTGTCAGTAGGCAGACAGCCTTGGCCCATCATGGAGCAATTGCACCAATGAAGAAGAAGTAACATATAAAGTAAATGCAATTGTTAAGCTTCATTTAATTAATGAACACTCGTACATTCAGGCACACATATGCGCATATATATATATATATATATATATGCGCATATGTGTGTGTGTAGAGAGAGAGAGTGGGAGGTGGCGCTCGGTGCCACCGGTTTCGGGTTCGGGTCCCGGCGGTGCCATGGATGATTGTAGTGGTTAGGAATCCACTTTAAGCTGTTAGTTCCGGTCTCATATGACTGTAAGAGCATCACGGAGCCAAGTCAGACTTCTATCTACGGGTACTTCAGGTTCGAATCCCGGCGGGGGCATGGAAGTTTGTGTGTGGTTCGGAATCCACGTTAAACTGTTGGTCCCGGTCTGTTTAACCCAAAGTGTGCACAAGATGACCATAGAGCGACAAACCAAACCAAATCTATCTACGGGTGCTCCATCCCAACAGAAGCTGCCACCACCTTTCCCTCCATCCATCCATGAGTAGATTACTCATGTAATGTCAGCCCGTACTGCAGGACTCCGAGTATTAGACACAATATATATATATATATATATATATATATATATGTTAATACTGTTGTTTAACAAAATTAGCTTGAAAGTTAATGGAATATATATTTTTAAAGTCGTCGGTTTCATGGGATAAATGCCGTGAGAAGTTATATGAAAATTTGAATAGTTGAATATCATTAGGACATCCACACAGATAAAAACATGTTAATGAATGAGTCATTTTTCGAGGTGGTGTAGGTAAAGATTAGCCAATGTGGGTGAACAGTTGGTTCCTTGTGGAGTTCTTTGGGTGTTGGATGTAAAAATAGTTGAATGTTACAAAAAAAAAATGGAATCTGTTTTAAGTAGAGTTGTTGAAAATTCAGAGATTACGGAGTTTTATGCAGTATTCGAATGGGACTTTTAGAATATTTTGACAGTTGTATTAAAGTGAGTTTAAGGTACCTTAGAAATTTTTGAGGAGAACAAAAAAATTCTTTACCTTAATAATCATAGAAATCTTTTATTTCCTTATACTTAAATACTTATTGAGGGGAATATTTAAAATCAAATGCATCTGTAAAACAAATATTGTTGGAAAAAGTTATTAAAAATTTTTAAAACTGGTTTATTGTTCATGATAATCAAGAATATGAATGCGCCAAGATAATCTGTCATAATAAACACAGATTTCAAGGACAAATATCTCAATTGGTTTATCCATACATGTAGATTTGGTTTTTGCTCTACGGTCATATTTTGCACACTTTGGGATAATTAGGCCGATACTTATAGTTTAAAATGGATCCTGAACCACCTCGCAAACATCCATGGCACTCGAAATTGAAACCTGTCGTACCAAAGCCAGAGCACTAACTACAGCACACTATATGTAGAGATACCACTATTAATGAAACGATAAGATATTGGTTTTGTCGCTCTACGGTCATCTTATGCACACGAGGGCTAAACAGACCGCGACCTACAGTTTGAAGTGGATTACGAAAAATACAAGCATTCATACCACCGCCGGGACTCGAACCCGAAGCCTGTGGTACCGTGGGCCAGAGCGCTAGCTAATCGGCCATCAGGCCTTCTGATAAGATGTTGGAGTTTTATAAAATTTCCGATGTACAGTTACATAAGGAAATTTAATGCATTGATTACTGATTTTTATGGAGAGCAGTGATTTTTTTACTGACGGATTGCTTTTACAGATTTGTTTGTAAAAAGAATTGCTGAGTTCTTCGTCAATCAGTTTGAGTGTATGTTACTTATGAAGCCGTAGTTAATAATCCGTTAGTTATTATCCGTTATTTATGAATCCGCTTTAAGCCGTAGGTCCCAGTCTCCTATGACTGTAAGATCGTCACGGAGCCAAGTCAGACTTCTACCTACTTGTGTTCCATCACAACAGAAGCTACCCCCTTTCTTTTCAACCATGAGGGTTCGTAGGCTTGGTCTAGATGTCTACCTAGTGGGATAAGAAACAACACATTATGAGCTTTATGAATGGGATATTTTTTTAGTAATGAATAATTATAACCGATAGAGGATTCTAAAGAGTAGAGTTAGGAATATAATTTTATATTATAGAGTAGAATATTTTTATTATAGAATAGAATATAATTTTTTTTATTTGTTTTTAAGTCTTCCACTTCTATTCTATGAAAGAAATTAATGACAGTGGAAGGGGAGACCGATGTTTTCCTGCAGAATTCCTTCATATTGCTTAATACTTTTTGTAAAAAAGAGTCAATTTTAAAATTGGTTTACATTTTGCTCCTTCAGCAAGAATAAGATTCCAATCATCGATGACAATAAGACTGGAATTTTCATCGAGGAATGGAGAAAACTCTTCCTCTTTGCAGCTGCATGCGGCATTTTCTCTGACAGAAGATGCGACTTTACAATTTAAATAACAGGCTGAAAACTTTCCTTCCAAACTGCGTGTTATACACAGTCCAGTCCCATTAATGTGACCACCCCCTACTTTCGACGTCGACGTGAAATAACCCATCACAAGAGGCAGCACATTGCAGTGGAGTGTATAAAGAATACCACTTAGATACCACACTCCACTTAAAGCCAGAATATACAAGAGTGTCCATTCTGGCTTTTGATAGGTGGTCACATTAATTTGACTTTACTGTGTATTTGATTGCTTTTTTTTAAGTCGACATGGCTATGGAAAAGAGTTTTTTATTAAAACTGAAAACAAGTAATATAAAAAATTTTAAAGTCAATTCTACTTTTTTTTTTTTTCACTCTATTGCAGAAAGTCCTTTCTAAATAATTTTCATTCATTTTTTAGGTTTATCTGGCGCCATCTATGGGTAGATATATGCAACTTAAATAAAAAACACTAAAATGAATGAATTAAATTGAATGAAAAAAAACTGTATTCACATCCAGTGTCATCCACTACAAGTTAAAAAAAAAATGTATTTGAACTTGAGTGGATAAATAAAGAGTATTTTATGAAAGATTGAAAATGTGAACAAGGTATATATAGGGAGAGTGTGAACTAATAGCAGGAATTGAAACAACGCAAAACTCGCAATCGCAACATATCGATACAAAAGAAAGGGAAAGGAGGGAATTATAAGTTTGTATAGCAAAGCCACATTAATATTCGTTATCCACAATTTTCACGTGCTTCATAGAACAATCCAAACACGCAACAAAATCACAGTAAAATATTCATACGTGAACCCGAAAGTGCTTCATATTTAGACCCTTCAGAGAAAAAGAACTTCGCTTAAGATCCGAGGTGCACATAAGCTGCAGTATAAAGTGGACATCCGGCGGTGCCATGGATATTTGTAGTGGTTCGGAATCCCCCTTTAAACTGTAGGTCCCGTTCTGTTAAGCCTAACATGTGCACAAGATGACCGTAGAGCGAAAAACAAAGGCAAAACCAAACCACTGACGATATTTATTCATAAATTTATATCCTGCTAAGTATCTTATAGAAGAGACATTTTTTTCACCCGCATAAAACTAAAATTAATCAATTACATTTAATGAATGAATGAATATTGATATATATATAAAATTGAATAATATTGAATAATATATAAAAACTGCATTAACATCACGTGTCATCTCATTTATGTTAGAACAAACATAGAGAAAGTAAAAAAAATAACAGTCCTTTGAAAAAAAGGAAGGAAAAAAAAACAATATTTAATCAAAGTAGAAAAGGAGATGGATATATAATATATAAATAGATATTTCTTTTAATTTGGCTCGGACAGGCAAATTAAAATTCTATCCGCGGACCGGATAGAAATCTTCTAGCGCGCCGGAGTTGGCCCGCGGGCCGTAGTTTGCCCATCCCTGGCCTAATCTCTCTGTGGGCCCGGTGTAGTGAGGGCAGGAATGCGAGGGATCCAATCAGCAAGACGCACTTTCGAGATGGTAACTGTAACTGATCCCTGTTTCCTTTCAGAATGCACGTGCACGGACGGCAGATGCGTGACAAGATGCCGCAAGTCTTCTTGGACGACAGAGGGCGGCTGCATGGGAACGGAAACGGTGTGCGAGTGCAACCCGGAGTACGGTCTTTTCAACAGCACCTCATGCAAAGGTAAGTATTCAGACATTTATCAAAATATTCTTTGAAAAGACTGAGAAAACATCTTTACTTTTACTATAAATATTTAGTATCTATTTTCACTTCAAGAGCGGGTTGTCGATTATATTAGAAGCCACTAATGCAAGACCCTTCGACCTCAGCGTCTGCACAACACTACTGTATATTATATATAATTTAATTTATTTTTTTATTATTATATGTAATTGTAATATATAATTCAATATATTAATATATTTAACATAAATGCATTAAAAATAATTGTGCATTCCTCCATCGTCAAGAAAAACTGGAATTACCCCAATTGTGACAGAAAGTCACTGCTCTGTTCGCTCTCAGTGATGTCAATAAAATTTTTATTACATGATGTCTCTCTAGAGCAGGATGTCCCTCTAGTCCAAACTTTCCAGCCTTAGGGCCATACTTTTATTCCAGTAAGTGCCAAGGGCCAAAACCGTTTTAATTTTTCTGCCATCATCTTTAATTTCTAGACCAGTCGCCGAGTACGCTCTCTGCACGAACATACGGTTGCTAAATTCGCTGGTTCAATTACTACAATCTCTTTTAATAATTGGTACAAATAAAATTGATCCACAACTGCAAACTATTGTCAGTGAAAAATCACAATTACATAAATCTCATTAGTATTTTTTTACAAGTTGATACCCCGCGGTTTCATTCGCGTTAATTTAGCTTTTCCGTTCTTGGGGGATTTTCAGGATAAAAATCATATGTTTGATTCAGGATATATACATTGCAAACATCGATATATATACATATGCGATACTCTTCCCCCTAACATAACCAGCGAGAGATGTTCACTAGTTTATAATGTTAATGGGATTCATTTCAATTGTATGTTAGTTGTTATGCTTAAGTTAAATTTTCCGCGTATTATGCTTGTCATTAAGCTTCACCTAGCAAGTCAATAAAACCGAGTTATTATCATTTTGTGTTGTTTTATCCAACTTATTACTGCAACAATAAATCTTCAAACAAATAACATTAAAAAAATTAAAGTCAATTTCTACTTAGGCCACAAAGAAAAATTGTATTTTAGTGAGAAATGTTTTTTCTCCCATATAAAACTAAAATTAATTCATTAAATTTAATTAAATGAATTAATATTTGAAAAAAAAAAACTATATAAATATCAAGTGTTATCCACTGCAAGTTAAAAAAGAATACATTTGTAGTCGAGTGGATGAATAAAAAGTATTTTATTAACAATTGAGAATTTGAACAAGATATATATAGGGAGAATGTAAACTAATAGTAGGAATTGAAAAAAAAATAATAATAGCTTATAAATAATGAAATTGACGCGCGAAAAATTAAAAAAAAATCGTTGAAATATAATTAAAAAGAAATGTGGAATCGAACACTATATTAATAGAATTATCAAATGATTCATCACATTTTTTCTTCTTTTTTTTTGAGTTGGTTAAAAGGAATATTCAGTGAAAGACACTACGCTTTGTAAGAATTTCATTTTCCACATCGTGCTTAAAGATGCAGTTTATACTTGCCTGATTTTAAAAACAGCACTATTTCCCGTTTTTTCGACTTGATTGTTCGAGTTTTACTGCCACAAATAAACATTTATATTTGAAAAAACTGTATTCACATCTATTGTCATCCACTACAAGTTCAAACAAAAATGCATTTGAAGTTGAGTGGATGTATAAAAAGTATTTTACGAACGATTGACAAATTTCAGCAAGATATACACTCAAGAGCCAAAACATTATCGCCACCTGTCCCCTTTCACTTCCTTCTGTGTGTGTGTTCCCATCACACACAGAAGTAAGTGAAAGAATGATTCTTCAGACTCTCCAGCAGCAGTTAAATACCACTTCCACCCGATCACGTGCCTTCCACGTTATCCAGGTGAGTTCATTGCAAAATGTAGGGGTGGTCATAATGTTTTGGCTCTTGAGTGTACACAGACCAGTCACATTAATGTGACCACCACCCTGTTGGTCAACCTTAAATGACCCATCACAAAAGGCAGATGGCAGCCCATTGCAGTGGAGTGTACATAAAGGATGTCCTAGGGCATCGGAAAGCATTTCAATCATTAATTACCTTGATCGAATAGCAATCGGTCGCTCTGCCAAAGGTGGTTATTCTGGCTTTTGACAGGTGATCACATTAATGTGACTGGACTGTGTATAGAGGGAGAGTGTGAGCTAATAGTAGGAATTGAAAAAGGAATGTTTACCATTGATTCGAATGTCGCGCGCTTGTAGTATCTTTAAATTAACAATCTGTTTTTTACCCTTGCAGCCTGCGAGTGCGGCCGAGGCATCAACTGCACCTTCATGGTCCTCAGCGGAGAAGTGTTCAGCAAGAAGTGCCTCTGTCCTGAGGGCTACCATGGAGGGGACTCCTACCCGTGCGAACGTAAGACACTCTCTCTCTCTCTCTGTCACTACGACTATCTCGATCTTTTCGTTCTGTGGTTCTATTTTTCTGGTTAGCCGAAGCTTTCTGGTGTTCTGAGAAGTATTGATCAATCCATTAAAACACTTATGGAAGCTTCATTTATTTACAAACAATATTTACAAGGATATACAGGGTTGATGGTAGCAATTCAAAAGGCAAAATCTGACCTGGAAGACAAATGTTCTTTTTGGAATAAAACAACTCGTCTCTACGTCAACAGCGCAATTCTGAATCGGTTCCAAACGATTTTTTATAAAACCACACGTGACGCTGCGTGGCGCGAACTAAAGCATAAAAATTCCAACACTCTCTTAAGCGTGTCATGGAATTTTCGATCTCACTTCACTAAAAACCTCAAAGGAAACAAACTGAAATTTTCTCTGCTGCAGTCAAGCCAGGGGTGATTTTTAAACTGCCTCGCGACTGTTGGAATTCTGGTGGTGTAAACAAAGTACTTTGGCTGTGAAGCAGCCGCACAATTTCATCCTGATGTAATCTTAATTTTCTTAATAATAGAATAGCTTTTATAATGGTCTTCTTTCATTGCGGATCCAAGACAAGCTTTTAATAAGTCACTTTCAGCGTCATTCATCTCTTTGAAAAATCAAAAAAGACTTCGTCAGTAGACCCCGCAGTTTCATTGGTGATGAACAGAAAGTGTAGTTTTTCAAGTAAACCCCATGAGCGGAAAAAAGCTCAGTTCAAGTCTTCAATTCTTGTCGAGGATTCAGATTGTGATTTCCGTGGAGCCGCTTTCAATGGCTTCCAAACTTCAATGAGTGCTATCAAGAAGTTTGAGTTTGAACTATTTCTAAATTAGTTCTTTCCTAGAATAACATTAGGCTATAAAATTAATTCCTTCCCTCCCAATTTCTAATCTTCTGTTCTTGGTGTACATGTAATTTATGAGTACTGAAAAGAAATATCTTTCAATAACCTCCAAACTTGGCTTTTACCGAAAAGTTTAGTTTTTCAATGTGAACTGCTCTTTTCGGCAAGTTTCTTGTATTTCAGTTTTCGGTGTGAATTCGGCTTTACTTCGGAATGGCAGAAACTACGTTTAAAAGATTTTTCAAAATATACCAAATATACAGTAAATTTGCCTCCGATTTTCGCAAGTGACCAAGAACTAATTGTCTTAATTCTTATCTAGGGATTGCAATATACCGGTAATCGGGTATTTTTAGATCTTAATACCGGGATACCAGTTTAATACCGGTAGTAGAAATTTTAGGAAAAGAAAGAAAACACGTCTGTTTTTTTGTTTTACTTGCCAGTTTTATTAGAGAATGTAATTATCACAAAAAACACTCGAAATGGCAAACCATCTAATGCTGTCATTTTACTTAGAATTTCATCCAAATTATCTTTTCTTTTCAAAATAATCTAAAATCCCTGATAGCTTGAGCTTAGAAACTGTGCTTAAGTTTGTATCTTCATCGCAATTAGATTCTCTACTCTTTAACAAATTTGTATCATGTTTCGTTTTTAAATGTGTATGGATTCCGCTTGTAATTCCTCCATTCAGAATCAAATGAACATTTTTTACTCAACTACAACAACTACTCTTTACTCAACAACTCTTGAACATTTTTACATTGGGCCACCATATTATTTTTCATCATATAAATAATGAAACCAAACCGAAGTATTATATATTGATTTTTTGTGTTCTTATTCATTATTATGGGGTATTATTTATGAGTAAATCTGAAAAATAGTTTGAATTCTAAAGTATGATATGCAAATACAATGTGAATAACAAACTTACAATTTAAAAAAATATCGCAATATTACACACTTTCTTCACAACTACAACCTTGTTTTCACAGATGAGAATTTCTAGTTTTCAGATAAGAATTCTGAATAAGAATAAGAATTTCCCAGATAACCATTCTAAATTTCTAGTAAATACAGAAAAAACGGTATTAAACTTGTGAATACCGGTATTACAAATTGTACAAATGGCTCAAACTGCCGGTATCCCGGTATTGCAATCCCTACACATATCAAGTGTTTCTGTTTTATTCCATTTCAGTGAACTGTGACGACGACCACCCCTGCCAGAACGGGGGTACGTGCAACGCAGGCACGTGTATGTGCAAAAGGGGTACATCGGGAGTGTTTTGCGAGGAGGTCTTTTGGTGCAAAAGCCAATGTAAAAACAGGCTGACCGTGGATTGTGTGTACAACCAGGAACAGGAGTACTTCGACTGCATCTGCAAGGACAGCTCGCTCCTGTACGACTACAGGGAGGAGATATGCAAGCGTAAGTGAATTGATTCTGCATTCCGGTAGAACTCATGGTACGTTTTTTAAAAATGCACTCAATCCAGAAGCACCTGCCTTCAGTATTTGACGCTAATCAGGAAATTTCGTACATATAATTTCACATATTACACAATTTAATATATATATATATATATATATATATATATATATATATATGTAGATTGTCTACCAGTCTAGCAAAAGTTTAATGGCCGGAGTGAGTTGTCTAGGGGTGTATTTCCAAACACATTAACGAAACGTTGGTTTCTCTCAACAACAGAGATTTTTAATGAAGCTCTAATGTATTTACAGCGATATTTACATTAATTATTAATACATGACAATAACATTCTCTCGCTGCTTGACGCAGCCCGTTCCAATTTCGCCGTCGGCCAGAGTTTTCCCTCGCGCCCATCTACGGGGCTTCTCTCCTTTTTCAGGGCCAGAGTTCAAAGTCGAATACTGCCCCTACATGGCAAAAGGTTTGCGTCGGACACATAGTCCGTGATGTGTCTCCATCTGGTGATTAGCATACAAACAAATCCTACATATATATATATATATATATATATATATATATATATATATATATATATATATATATATATATATATATATGAGAGAGAGAGAGAGAAGAAGAAGAAGTTCAATAATTACCTCACCAAGAAGGATTCGTGTCGCCCATCAATACAAAACTGCAAGGCAGCTGATTAAAATTGCAAAACATGATTGCGCATTACGCAAGGCCACCAGAGGGAGTTGATGTGCCTCCACTCTAAATCAGAAATAATTGGCCTGAGGTACTCTGCATGCTCTTTATCAGCTGCGGAGGGAAGTTTTTATCATTAGAGATTACCATACAGCCCAAAAAGTAACCAACGGAGAGGGAAGGAGATTGGACAGGACAACATGGCAAGGTTGATTGCCATGCTGTCTGTCCAATTGCCAGATTCCTGGAGGATGGACAACGTGGCAAGATTCCTACCATCTTGGCCATTCTGAAAATACTGTAAGGAGGTGTTGGGACTAGTGGGCGGTTGTGAGTTCGCACCCATGGCCATTTCTTTGTCCGACAAGCAGGCACCCATCCGACTACACCACTGCCCGACACCTTGCCCACCAGCGGCACTATCTGTGTGGCCCCTTTATCTACCTGTGTCATTGACTGACAAATTAAATGTTAATGTGATTCCATTGCCTTCCAACATCGTCTGCTTTTGGAGTGGTGTGTAGATTGGTAGGACTGTTAAGTTGTTTTCAGTGATGATCGGTGTTTGAGCTGCATACCACTCCCATACGCGATGGTTCATAATGCTACTGAATATGACAGAAGATCAAATGTTTTCTTTTCTCCACTCCGCAACCACCGTAGCTAGGGCTGTGCCAATTAGAAAGGTAAGAGTGGATCATGGGTGGACCTCTCGTATACCACGAACAGTCAACATTTGTCTGATGAGAGGAAAACAGAGCATTTTGGGAGTTTTAGGAGGGAACTGAACCGCGTTTCCATATCGTATGGGAGAAATCCCAGAAAACTCCATCTCCCCTTTCTTAAGGCTCGTTCCCACCGAGGCGTGAAGCGTTGAAGATTCATGTGGCAGGCGAGACAATTTTTTCGATCCCTTCACAGCGAAACGTCAGAAATAGCATTACGCCCAGTGAAGTTCCGCTTCGAGTTGAAAGTGGGTCAACTAGTGATTGGTCAAATCTTGTCGCTTAAAAGCCTCACGCCTCGGTGGGAACGAGCCTTTAAGCGGCCTGGTGGCCAAGTGGCTAGCGCGCTGGCCTTTGGTATCACAGGCTTCAGGTTTGAATCCTTCAGGCAGAGGCATGGATGTTTTTGAGTGGTTCGGAAGCCCCTTTAAAATGTAGGTCCCGGTCTGTTTAGCCCTCGTGTACAAGATGACCGTAGAGCGACAAACCAACACTTACTACAACGATGCTATTGTTTCTGACAAATTCTGTTTGGTGCAATAGTTTTTATGGTGAGTGCATAATTACTTTATGAAATTATCGACAAGCCCCTTCTATAAAGGCTGAATCATAGTTGTTAATCATTTGTTGACAACTTACTTAATTGTTTAATCAAGGAATTTCCTTTTTTGTAGAAACTTCAATTCACTCTTAATTGAATTTTTTCAACATTGTGTTGGCATCTTTTCTTTTTATCATTAATTGAGACGACTTTTAGTTGATATATATATATAAATTTATTGATATATTACAAATACTTGTTTGAGCCATCGCTTGCCATTGCCATCTCCGTTGATTACCTTACTTGCCCTTGCTCTTACCTTGATTCCCCGTACAGGACAACACCCTCGTACGCAGTTACATCTCTTGTTGGCGGCGCCATCTATTGTCTTTCATATTAACAAATAGTTTATAATTGTTAACGAACTTATGAATTAAATGTCTTTTTTTTTCTTCTTTTTCAGCCTGTCAGTGTGGCAACGGCACTTGCAAATATGTCGGTATCCACGACTGGCACTGTGACTGCGCACCGGGACACAAGGAGTTTGAGGGGAAATGTAAACGTAAGTATTTACACTGTCAATGTTGAGGTTCTCAAGAAAATCTATAACTAATGTAATAACTTGACGCTGTATTGAACGATGCACTTAAAATCACAAAAGATAACTTATATTCTCTCTGTTCCCTTATTATACAGTCCAGTCACATTAATGTGACCCCTGTCAAAAGCCAGAATAGACACGCTTGTGTATTTTGGTTTTAAGTGGAATGTGGTATTTAAGTGGTATCAAGTGGAATTCTTTATAGACACTCCGCTGCATTGTGCTGCCTTTTGTGATGGGTTATTTCACGTTGACGTCGAAAGTAGGGGGTGGTCACATTAATGGGACTGCACTGTGTAGTAGCAAATGAATATTTAAACAGAATTTCTTGGTCAATGTGGCTCTAAGTTACATTGCAATACAAATTTGCAGAAGCAGTTCAGTGCTTCACCTGTCATTTGTTTTGACACATCTTTCAATATTTGCGTTAACCTTAATTATTATGTATTATAACTATTTTTCGAAACTGATTGAACTCGATTGTTGAATAACAACCCATTGTAAAAAATAAGATGGAAAAAAAATGAAAGTTTTCAAGCAAAGAATGGAGTCGGGTTTGTCCAGTTCTTGATGAATAGAAAGAAAAACGAGAAGTTGCAAAAAGTTGTAATTAAGGTAGCTGCAAAACAATTTAAGAGCAACAGAATGACAATATCAGGAATTTGGAAAAAGTGCTTTCTGAAAATTGTTAAAGTGGCAACTGGAGTACCCATGGGTATAGACCTCCTAACCTCCTTATCTTAATTCATATATAAAATTGACGATTTTTAAATGGTTGCTTAAGGTTATTAATATGGTAAGAAATGAAGCTTATAAAAATTAAAAAAATGATATTCTAAAAATTAAAAAATACTAAAAATAAATAAAAGTAAGATAAAAAACAAAAAAAGTTAAAATTAAAATTGAAAGAATTTAAATTAAAAATTCGGTACAGTTATGGACCCGTTGTCTATGCCACAAAAATATTGATTATGATTTAAAAATTGTGATTTCTGAACGTATGGTCCGTAACGAGGAGAATTGTCAAAGTGAATCTTATGCTTGTGCCGATTCTTTAAAAAAACAAAATTGTGGAAGTAAATACTAAGATTACAGGGGGAAAAACCTAATATTCATAACTAAACTTAATTTAAATCATAATTCATCTTAGCAGAAGAGGCACCCTAAGATCAGCAAATGCTATTCAAATTTATTCCGAATTTTGAAAAAAGAGAAATCTATAAAATGAGGAAATCCATATCTATTTTAAGCTCACCTACATAGGGAAAGCAATATGAAATAAATAAAATAATGGAAACAATTTGCAATTCTCTTTTCTTCTAGAAATTGTAGAATTATACGAGCAACAAAACTTTAAGACGCAAAGTTTATATAAGCATGCTTTTCAATCGATGATATTAGAGAGTTTTTGCATAACGTTTTTATCGTCCGATATTTCTTTTTCCTAGCGCGCATGCTCATAGGAAACATTGTACTATTGCTCCTGCATATCTGTACTATTGCACTACTGCGCATGCGATTTGAAAGCATTTCTGATAAACCTATCTTAAATCGCATGCGCAGTAGTGCAATGGTACAATGTTTCTTATAAGCATGCGCGCTGGGAGAAAAGAATATCGGACGATAAAAAACGTTATGCAAAAACTCTCTATTATTACCAACTATTGCATTAAACAGCGCGGGATCACCCTCACTGCATTTCCAGCGTTATCAAGGCTTAATTCTTAAAAGCTAAGTTCGTCTAAATGGACTTGGGCACAACTGATGCTTGCTTATAATACTTCTCTTTTACAATTGCCCCTCCTGACTCTATACTTAGAGATCAGCAGTATAGACAGGCCCAGATTTTCCTGTAGGCTAACTAGGCTGAAGCCTAGGGCCTCAAGATGAAGCAAAGGGCCTACATTCGGAATTGTTAGCAAAATTAGAATTACACTATTCTAAAAACACTTAAACACCGAATCGAAAATAAGGAAAAAATTCTACACATGTGACTCATAAACAAACATAAAAAGGCATTGGTTAAGATCAATGCGTTCGGCTCAGTGGATCTGTTCACTGACTGCTATGACAAATACTCGAGTGTTTTTTTATTTATTATCCGTGCCACATTTTTTATAAAAATGAGTACCCATCACAACGTGTCTCATTTAACATATTGATATACATCACAGTAATGAATGTATTTTCTTATCTCTCGTGTAATGTACAAACTTGAAAATGGGAGGCGAAAGGGCCTCAGAAATGGAATAGCCTAGTGCCTCTTTTCATCTAAATGTGGCCCTGGGTACTGAGGTCTTAACAGTCACAGAACTGAACTTCTCATTTTCAGCGTGCGAGTGCAGTGAAAATGGGACCTGTGAATTCGATGGTAAAGGACTGAAAGTCTGCAAATGCAAGCCGGGATACGCACCAAGGATAGGAATCTGCCAACGTAAGTTTCATTTACTAATCCGTCAACGTTATTTCCTTTTTTCCAAAATATGACTAAAGTGATTATATGACTGCTTTAAATGTGACAGAAAATGTAAGCATGACTTTTTGACTATTATTTTGAATCTGACGACGGCATAAAATTTTCTAATCCCTTCACGTTTAAAATTGCTTTAAAATTTGTGAGGCCATTAGATAGTGGACCTTATCTTAAATATTTTATTAAAAATCCTTATAATTAATGTGTCCGAAATGAATTTGCTCATTTTAAGTATGAGATCAACAAGAATGTGATTGAATAATGGAATGGATTAAATTTATTCATAGAAAATTAAACTAATTCATAAAAATTAATAAATTAAATAATTTATTACAAATTATTAAATTAAATTCATTCATTCCAGCAAGAGTGAAGAATAAAAAATTCTTATGATAAAGCGAACAAGTGTGTAAGTAGGGCTGTTCAACTCATTGGCGTAAATCTAATGGTGGTAATGGAAAGGAGAGAAAACTTGGCTGAGGTCGGTTTGCTTTCCCGCGGTGGACATTGATGTGGGAACTGTTTTACAACTGCGCAAGCGTTGATTCCTGTTTCTGGCCATGCAACGCGAAAGGAATTATCCTCTTTTTTAACACGCTTTTTTATTAGTATCTCCTGCATGTTTGTTTGTTTGTCACTGACTCTTTGGGCTCGATTTTTCCCTACTTTAAGCTATCAGATTTAATTCAAACGCTGTAGACTTATCAAGGACCGACGACACTAAAAATAGTTTGATAAGTTTATTATCTCATCAGGATTAGATCTCCAGGATCAGTGATTTTATTTTAACTTATGAAGAGCAATTTAACCCATGTAAAATGAAAGACATTCAAACCTACGTGGGGACAACGGATAACGCGCCTGACTGCGGATCAGGAAATTCCCTGTTCGAACTCTCAGCTGGCTCGACTTGTTCGCATTTAGCTTTTGTTTACTCACAATTAAATTATGGTAAGAACTATAGTTCCAGTCCTCCGTACCGGGACCTCATTTAAATAGTATAGTTTAAAAAAAGCACACTTTTAGAGTGAATCAAACTAAAAAGTAAAAAATAAATTAATAGTTTAAAATAACAAAAAACACGCTTTTTAGAGTTATCCTAAGTAAGAATTGTTAACATAAGAATAAGAAATGAAAGCCACTGTTCTAAAAGGGTGGGGTGCTCGATATCAATCTTATAACTTTTCCCTAGTTTCATTCGAAATGCAGAGTTAGTTTAAAAACGTCATACAAAGCACCCCACTCTAACAGTGACATTAATTTTATTCTTACGTTAACAATTATTTTTTACTTTTTAGTTTGATTCACTCTAAAAGCGTGTTTTTAATTTTTTTTAAAACTATTAATTTATTAGACTTAACCACAGTCCCCTGACGGCAACTTATTTGAAGTTCTTCAGGAGGAGGGTAATAAGGGTTTTTTTTTTTTTTTTGCAGCATGTAAGGGTGCGGCGTGCACAACGGCACGGAGATCGAGTGCGGCACGGAGAAAAACACCAAGTCGTGCCGCTGCCCGAAGGGACAGCAGGACGTCAACGGCGTGTGCGAAGGTGAGACTGAAATCTACTTTTTTATATCTCTTAAAAGCAATCACATTCCAGCCGACCAAAATTTTGTCGTTTCTGTGAAAATAATGCTGCTTTCTACACTAGTACAGTATAGAAATCACATCATTTCTTTTGATCCTTTAAAATGAGAATACATATTTTTGATAATTATATATTTTGAACCAGACAACCAGAAATATTTCACAAGACCCATCATAATGAAATACGAGGGTCACTGAAATTTTTGAAATACGGCTAAATTGTACAAGCTTAACTTATCAAATTTTAAGAGTGTTCAATCTAGTACCCTCCAACATCAATGCACTTTTGCGGAAGACGATTTTTCCAAAAAGATTAAATGCTTCCCGCCATCCATTCTTGGAATTGATGAAAAATAATATGCTTTATAGCCTCATCAATCTCATCTTCGGAATGAAAACGGCGACCACGTTAATTTCTCTTGATATTTTGAAAAAGCCAAAAGTCCCAAATAAAGATCAGGGGGAATAGGGTGAATGTTCTATCATTTTGATGTGCTTTTGTTCAAGAAATTCGACTGTCGATCTTGTCATCATATGAGAAGATGCATTATCATGGTGAAGCGTGAGATTACATTCACCTTTTCTTGAAGAATTTCTGGAAGACACTTAGTGGTGTGCCAGTTAGCTGGGACTGTCTTCTGTCCCTCCAGCAGCTTGGGGCTTTGACCACACCTGTATTTCTGAAGAAAACGGCACATTACTTTTCATTGCTCATTGACTTTTCATTGTTGGTTTGGGGTCATCTTCAAAGATCCATACTTTTACTTTCTTGCCGTATTGGAACGTCAAAAAACGGTATATAAGTTTCATCACCAGTTTATGATTTTAGAAATAAGGCGGTGCCCACCATCGTTAAGTAATTTTTATGGTTTCTTTGCAGATTTTTTGACACGCTCCTCTTTATTTCTTTATTTTATTTTATTTTCTTTTTTTATCTTAAACATTGTTTAAATTTAACCTTTATTTTTGGGCATCGTCAACGGACTCCTGATTGTACCGATAGCTTTAGCTTTCGATCTCCTGCTTTTAATTGTTAGCAAGCAGGAGGTGTTTTTTCTTAACTTTAATCCCATGTATATCTTTTTCATTTTTATTCTTTTAATTTTAAGCAACCCATTTTTGTGCAAATGTTTAAATTAAATTAAGATGTGGAGGTATTGTGGCTCTTAAAGCCACCTCGGAACTCCGTAACCGGTACGCCCATTGCCCGACACGCTCCGTTTTTTGGTGTTCTGTTAAATTATGGGGGGACTCAATGACAAACTAATTTTTCATATGTAGTTCTTCATGAATAATTCTATGTATAGCTATGGATCCAATGATAAGTTTCTTCTGTATCATTTGGTAAGTGCAGCGATTATCATTGACTCACATTTGTCGTATCACATCATTCGTTTTCCGACACATTTTCTGGAACTGATGAAGATCTTCCTGTGTGTTCTTGAACCAGCAGAGAACTTCGGCATTCTTCTTGATTTACCCCACTTTAAAATCATAGAAAATCACAGCGCGATAATGCTCTCGCGTCAATTTCATTTTCCTTTCTTCCAAATCTATTCTACGACAGCTAAATTGCAGTTGTTGCCACAAATTATCGTATGCGGCTATAAAAAGAGTTCAAATTTACAAATTTAATGAATATTTTTTTCCTGCATTCGTTGTTTGCCACACGGTCTCAAAAATTTCAGAGTTACCCTCGTATAAACCCAATAAATGTTATTTTACTTGCAACCTATATTAATATATGCTGCTACTTAATAAAATGAAAGTAAGCTGTGTGTGAAGGATGTAAGACATTATCATGATCTAGAAATAAAGAAGAAGATGAAATGTAAAATCCTGCAGTCATATCCTGCAGTTCGACTTACAGAAGAACCTCTGTAAGTCGAACTTCAAGGAGGCGCCAAATAATTCGAGTTACAGAGTTTTCGACTTACGCGGATTTTTGCAAGGCAATATTCGTCTTGTAGAGATTTAGATTCTTGCTAATTTATTTTGAGTTAGAGAGGTAAAATAAATAAAAATTCAAGTTGCACAGGTAATAAACATGTTTATTTACAACTTACAAGTTGTATTTTGTATTACAATAAAATATAAACAAAATATCCGAAATAATTTCAAATGATCGAGTTGTGAAGGTTGTAAAAATCAAGCATTGATAATGTTCGAAATACAGAGGTCCAATTTTTTTTTCGAGTTACGGAGGAAAATAGATACCAAAAATGACTTGTGAGGATGGACTCATTATTTCTACTTATAGAGGTTGAAATTTCGAGTCATGGAGGTTATGGAGCTTGAAGGGAAGGGGAATAAAATTTTTTTTTTTTCAAGTTTTGGAGGTTTTCGACTTAATGAGATTCGACTTAAAGATGTTCTACTGTGTACCCAAATATAGAGGGCCAAATTTCCTCATTGTATTTTTGACTTGGGATATTTATTACACCTTCTTCAGTTCGGCGGCACTAAGTCTACAAGAATATTTTGAGTAATTGTAAAACTATAACCATTTCAGTAACTCCGTTAATAACAAGGAGGAAAGGACGGATTATTCATCAGAAATGTGATCCATTAAGTAATAATGGATCACGCCGATGCAGGACCGGATTCAGATGAAAAGGAGGCCTTAGGCTATTCCACTTTTGAGGCACTTTCACCTCCCATTTTTAAGTTCGTAAATTACACGAGAGATAATGAAATACATCATTACTGTGATTATATGTCGATATGCTAAATGAAACATGTTGGGATGGATACTCATCTTTATAAAAAATGGGGCACGGATAATAAATTAAAAAAAAAAAAAAGTCGAGAACACTTATTAGGACATTTATACTCAGCACCCTATAGAGTACTTGTAGCAATAACTGATCAAACACAACGCACAACATTTACAAAGAAACAAAATTCAAATAATAAAAATCTTGACTACGAACATAAAATATGCAACAAAAAATGATCTATTTTCTATCAAATTAAATCAAATATATTCAGTACATTGAAAATTAAAAACAAATTCAATTCAGATAAATTTATTTCATAATAATATCAATTGGTCTGTTCCAATCTACATTTTATTTATGCAAGAACAAACCAGTGCTCTGTAGCATAAGGCGCGTCAATATTTGCCATAGCAATCAGTGAACGTGTGTGAACTCTACTTTGGTGCAATCCAGTCTATACAAACGAACAGACCCAATGAGCCGAAAGCGGTGATCTTAACCAATACATTTTTGTTTGTTTGCTTATGAGTCATGTGTAGAATGTAGGCCCCCTCTTGTTCTCGAGGCCCTAGGCTGAAGCCTTAGTTAGCCTATAGGGGAAAATCCGGCCCAGCGCCCCTGTAATAATGGATAATGGAGTTGCTGTAATTAATTTCGTCGTTGCAAAAAATTGCTCTTTCAGATGTTGACATGTGCAAAGACAGCGACCCCTGCCATCATCTGTCCACGAAGTGTGTCGTCATTGACGGGGAAATTGCGTGCCAGTGTCGACCAGGGTACGTGGCCAAGGACAATCGAATCGAACCGGGACAGCCCTGTGAAGGTACGGTAAACATGAAGACGATTTGAATCTGTGTGATTTGTTCGAATCATTCGAATCATTTCTTCTGTGCTCAACGAAACAAATCATTCATTTAAAAAAGGAATCGTGAAAATAATTTACTGTATTAAATAGACAGGATCTTGAAGGTTAACATGATAGGCGTTACTAGCTGACCCCCCAAAATAAATATTGCTGCCTGGTAGGCAAGCGCTCTGGTCTTTGGTACCACAGGCTCCAGGTTCGAAACCTCGAGATGTATTGGTGTTTGCGAGTGGTTCGGAATCCACTTTAAACTCTACGTTCCAGTCTGTTTAGCCCTCGTGAGCACAAGATGACCGCAGAGCGACAAACCAAACCAAAGAAACTATTTCTGCCGGCTTAGAGAAAGATCCCACATCGCTGAAATTGTGTACTCCGCCATATTTTTAGCCCTTGTACTGTATGGCTCGGTGCTAAAGGTTTCGGGTTCGAATCCCAGAGGTGCCCATGGATGTTTGTAGTGGTTCGGAATCCACTTTTAAGCCGTAGGTCCCGATCTAATAGGATCGTAGAGCGCCACAGAGCCCAATCAGAACTTCTTCTCACTCACATCATTCCTAAACTGTATAGGGCCAACTCAGCTCTAAGCACAGTGATGTGAGGTGTAGTAGTGGTAATAGCAGTAGAATCATTTCTTCCATACTGAACGAAACAAATAATTCATTTTTAAAAAGAATCGTTAAAATAGTTCACTGTACAAAACTGACAGGGTCTTGAAGGTTACGAATGTCAGTTCTTTTCCACTGGAAAAGCATACAAACAGCAGATTCAATGTTTTCTAGGGACTACGCACGCGAGATACTTTTATAAGAAATATTTCTGAGAGGAAATTTATAAAAAGTACTGGATCGAAAGACAACCTTAGATGACTGGTGATGTAAACATTTTATAAAACAATTTGACATTTTAAATGCTACCGTGCCCAAAAAGTAAAGACCAATTTTTTTTTCAAAAACTCTTTATTTATTCTTCCAAATTTATTTCATCGCCTTCAAAGAAATCCCTCTGGACACAATGCACTTATGAAAATTTTTTTTTTCCAATCCTCAATGCATGCTGAAAAGTAATCGGCAGGAATGGCCTTCAAAGCGCACGGCGATTCACGTTGAATCTCTTCAATCGACTCAAAACGGTGTCCCCGGAGGGTCTCTTGAGTTTAGGGAATATCTAGAAGTCGCACGGTGTTGAATACGGTGGTTGTGGAGCGATATGGGTTTTATTTTTGGCGAAAAAGTCACGAACAATCTATGCAGTGTGAGCTGGCGCATTCAGTGTTTTCGGTACCAATCGAGATTTAACGCGTTTGAGGCCCAAAACATCTTTTAAAATAGAATTTTTAAATTCCAGCATCATCAGCAAGGTCTCTAATTGTAAATCGATGGTTTGCAAGCACACAATCTTTAATTGTTTGGACGGAGCTTCGTCGGTTGAGATTGATGGTCGACCAGAACGTTCTTCGTCTTCATGGCGTTCTCTGCCTTCTTTTTGAACTGTTTATAACACTTCTAAACATTTATTTCCGATATAGGAAGGCTCACCGAATGCCTTCATAACATCAAATACAGCTGTCTAAGTGTTTGCTGTCTGCATTAGAAAAAAATATTTACTAACATTTTTCGTAATCTATACAATTTTCATTACTGTTGTAAAAATTCTAAGTTGTTCAATTTTTCCACAGACCTGGACGAGTGCGTGCACAGCGATGAGTGCTCCAAGAACAAGGACACGAAGTGCGTAAATCTTCCGGGTTCCTACAAGTGCGAGTGCTTACCTGGATACGAACCCGAGAACATGAAGGCCGATACCCGAGACACCCAGTGCAAAGGACGTAAGTGGTCTTTTCACTGACACTTTCACCACAAATCCCAACCAGAAGGCGTGCATCACCAGCAGCCGCTTCCAGCAATCTCAAGCGGCCTGGTGGCTATAACTCTGGCCCTAGGTATCCCAGACTTCAGGTTCGAATCCTGGCTGTGGCATGAATGTTTACGAGTGGTTCGGAATCCTCTTTAAACTGTAGGGCCCGGTCTGTTTAGCCCAAAGTGTGCAAAAGATGACAGTAGAGCGACAAATCAATCTAGCAATCTCAAAAACCTTGTATTTAGGGGCAGAAAAGATAACTAAAAATTAATGGACCGTATTTCGATGCACGATAACGCAGTTGCCGAAAGCCGACTCATTCCTCATAACTTTAAAATGCCACTCATCACGGACTTCAACTGCCCTAGGAAGTTAACATCAGTTATTAGCAGACTTAGAACTAATCATCACAGAGGGATGAAGATTCTCCCAGATAAGGCAATCCCCTGCAGAAATTGCCCCAACGCTTTCCTAACACCTAAGCACATTCTAGAGTGCCCAGCACTCACTCCCCCATGCATTGCAATTGGGTAGGGTGCCAATCGAGGCCAACTTAAGAGAAGTTCTGTAGAGTGAAGCGGCGCCGTTGATAGCGGCCGCTATCGTGAAGACTTGATCTAACTTTTACACATGCTGCTACGTGACTTGATCTAACTTTAATAATAATATTTTAAATAAAGGACACTTTAACGTAAAAACGAAAGTCACTAACAGTCATAAAATTTTTACGTTATCTCTCTCTTTCAAAATAAAGTTTATGCTTTCGAATTGCAAATAACACTTACTTTACTGGAACCCCAGATTCGCCACAATAAAAGTAAATTACAACACAATAACAATTGTAAATTAAAACGTAACAACAGCCATCTTTATTTTTCTTAGAACAATAATAAAGTTGCCAATTTTGTTATACTAAATATTAACACGCCTACACATGTAAATATAATTTAACGCTACACGTGCAAATATAACAAACACGATAACAACAACAACAACCAGCGGTCTGTTTAGCCCAAAGTGTGCAAAAGATGACCGTAGAGCGACAAATCAATCTAGCCATCTCAAAAATCTTGCATTCAAGGGCAAAAAAAAAAGAGAACTAGAAATTAATGGACCGTATTTTTGATGCACGAAAACTCGCAGATTTTATCCTGAAGAAATAACCTTCATCTGGCAATCTTCTACTTCTATCTTCACATTCATCTTTTACATTCGCATCTATCTTCAACCTTCTGTAAGATCCTACAGCCCGTGTAACAGCCTGATCAACTTGTTTCATTTCTATTAAGACTGACAGTAGGCAGGGCCGGATTTAGATGAAAAGAGGCCCTAGGCTATTCCACTTAGGGAGGCCCTTTCACCTCCCATTTTTAACCCTTTGCACTAGAAGTTCTTTCATTCGTATTACCAGCAACTCGATGCGATTTTAGTGGAAAGATCCTATTCACATGCAAGTTTGATATACCCATTAAAAGAAACGCATTATTTATAGTGTTATTTGCATTGTCTCCGTAGCGGAGCCCTATGTTCCCAAAGCCACGCCCACCACCCAATCAGGGCCAGGCGCCTGCAAGACCCGCCTTCAACAGCCGGCCAGTCTCGGAGGGAGTTTCCTACGCCAGTTTTTTGCAAGGAACCCCCAAAATCTCTCATGCTACGCCATCGGCCTCACAACAACTGCATCAAAATTTTAATACTAATAATACTAACAATACTAATCTAACCGCTGATTCAGCTCAAAAAGCCATGTATGTACTAACAGAAATCGTCAACCTCTTTAATATGTTTGGAGGACTTGACAATATCTATATGCAATTTAAAAACGCTTCTAACCCTTTTGAAAAAATGCAGTTCCTTTTTGAATTAATTAATTAATTGTTTTATTTTTTTAATTACGCCATTCTTTTTTACTCTGCGTTTTATTTCTTTTCTACTAACACTGGACATACCTATGCTCACTGCTTTTGTTTTAATCAAGTTTTTTCTGCAATAAACTTTATTGTGCAGGATTAGGAGTTTTAGGCCATAATTGGCCAAGGTACTCTGTGCGTCGAATGATGATGATAGCGGAGCCCTCGAGCTTGAAGACACATTTTAAATCCTCGAGTGCAAAGGGTTAAATTTGTAAATTACACGTGAGAGACAATAAAAGTTGTTAAGATACTTGCTCTTGAATTAGTTCCATATTTGAGTTAGCGCAACGGCCGTGTCCTCACATACAACGTGCTGCATTGCTTCCAATTGAGTAGTCTTGTGTTTGCAAGCTTCACTTTCAAATCTTTTACCCGTTCTTAAATTATAATCTAGAACAAAATATTTCAGTTACTAATTATTGTGCATAAATAAAAGTTAAGAACTTACCTAGAATTCTGCGAAATGAAAATATTGTCACACAAAAAATTTTTCAATAGTCTATAAACACTTCACTAAAGTATTGAACCTACTGAACTCAAAAGCGAGAATCAAATGATCATGTACGCAATCCTAAAACAAGAATCTTTCGAAGTAATACGAATATAACCGAATGTTAGAATATCAATAAGTCTGTTCGTTTGTCTATTCCAATCTGCACTTTATTTATGCAAGAACACACCAGAGCTTAGTAGCATAAGGCACATCAACATTTGCCATAGCAATCAGTGAACGTATGAACTCTACTTTGGTGCAATCTAGTCTATACAAACGAACAGACCCAATGAGCCGAACGCGTTGATCTTAACCGATGCATTTTTATGTTTGTTTATTATTCATATGTGTAGAATTTCTCCTTATTTTCGATTCAGTGTTTTAGTGTTTACTGTTTTGTAATTTTGCTAACCATTTGAATGTAGGCCCTCTTGATCTTGAGGCTCTAGGCTGAAGCCTAGTTAGCCTATAGGAAAATCCGGCCCTGACAGTAGAGTAACTTATGACAGTAAAGTCTGCTATTTCTCTCAATTTCATGTCAGTTCCATCTGCATCTACCTCTTTTAGCTCTGCCATTATTTGCTATCTGAAACCCCAGATTACTATTCAATCTGAAATCAAATCTTTATTTCCGACAAGTATGGAATGAAGAGTTCTTTGGCTTAAAAGAACATTCATTTATTTACAGACCAAATCTTTTTTTTTTTACCTCTCCATCCTAGAGGCCTGAATGGCCTTGTGGCTATTCAGTGACCAAGTGGATGTGGCCCCGATCCAATGACAGAGTGGATGTGCCCCCCAGTACCGCAGGTTCCGGGTTCGAGTCACGGCGGTGCCATGGATGTTTGTAGTGGTTCGAATCCACTTTAAACTGTAGGTCCCGGTCTAACAGGATCGTAGAGAGTATATGGGGCATTGTTAGTCCGCTTCCGTAACTTATCTTCACGTTACATGCACCTCCTGTGTAGCGATGAGTGAGTAACGTCGGTACAGAGCTTGCCTTAAGGCAAAGACAATTATCTAAGTGTTTTCCAGCTGTATTAGAATAAAAAAATAAAAACCTCTCTATCCTCACAGCCTGCAATGAAAGAAGACAGCCTCCACTTGAAGATGAAGAATCTCGTGCTTTTATTTGTTGGCTGATAGTCAGTTGGGGAAGCCTGCTGAGTAATAGTTTGCTCGTGCTTTTCCGAGTATTTTTCTAGAAGTTTCGCGAAAGATTAATAGTCAGTAGAATAGTCATGTCAATAGTCAATTTTTAACCATATCAATAGCCAATCTTCAGTCATATCAATAGTCAATCTTCAGTCATGTCAACAGTCAAACTTCAGTCATGTCAATAGTCAATCTTCAGTCATATCAATACCCAATCTTCAGTCATATCAATACCCAATCTTCAGTCATATCAATATCAAATCTTCAGTCATATCAATAGTCAATCTTCAGTTATATCAATAGTCAATCTTTAATCATATCAATAGTCAATCTTTTGTCATATCAGTAGTCAATCTTCAGTCATATCAGTAGTCAATCCTCAGTCATATCAATAATCTTTAATCATATCAATAGTCAATCTTTAGTCATATCAACATTCAATCTTTATTCAGATCAACATTCAATCTTTCGTCATATCAATATTCAATCTTTCGTCATATCAACATTCAATCTTTCGTCATATCAATATTCAATCTTTCGTCATATCAATCTTCAATCTTTAGTCATATAATGTCAAGATTGTAACTTAATCATTAACAAGCAATATAAAAAAAAAAAATGTTTAAAGTCAATTCCTACTTTTTTTCATTATATTGCAAAAAGTCATTTGTAAATAATTTTCATTCATTTTTTAAGTTATCTGGCGCCATCTATTAGTAGATATATGCAACTTAAATCTGAAAAAAAAAAAATTAAAATTAATGAATTAAATTTAAGGAATGAATTAATGTTTGAAAGAACTGTATTCACATCCAGTGTCATCCACTTCAAGTTTAAAAACAACTGTATTTGAATTTGAGTGGATGAATAGAAAGTATTTTATTAAAGATTGAAAATGTGAACAAGATATATAGAGGGAGAGTGTGAGCTAATAGAAGAAATTGAATAACACCAAATTGATTACTAACTTGGTTATACGTCTTTCAATCTTTCACTTTGTACAAGAATATTTGGAGTTTTTTTTTTTTTTTTCACAAAAGCAAAGTATTTAACACAATAAACGAAATGAATTAATAATACGTTAATGCTATTAGAACTATCAATTAAATAAAAAATAAAAATAAAAATGTTTAGTATTTTCTAGCAAAAATCAATCATTGTTATTTTTCTCTTTACTGCAGACAAGGATGCTTGGATGCCCGCAGGTGTCGTCTTGGCGGTCGTCATCGCCCTCCTCGCTGTAGGGGTGGCGGTAATTGCAATAAAAGCACGCAGGTAAGATCACTGTAACCGAATTTCTTTTTGAAAAGTAAGACATTCCAATAGAAGAAGAACTTTAAGGATAAGCATTGAAATAATTAAGTATTAGCGTTGGGAAACTTACATTTGTAATTTAAGTAATCGCTATAAGCTGCCTGGCAACAACTGATTTTGAAAATTTCTGAAATACACAATTACAGAGAAAGAGAAATCAGGGATTAACTTTCCTGGATGGTTACACCGTCTTATATGATCTCCATGGGGGAACTCTGTCAAGAGATCTTTTTGATCCATATGTCAGATGATATGCTGGTAGTAGAAGATTCTTCTCAATGAATGACAATGCCTGATGGAACTGAGGCTAGGCTTATCTAGAGGTATCTTGGAGACCAGTTATGAAAGAGATCCGGTCGCTAATTTTATCGAGAGCCTTTAGACAGGTGACTGCTATCAGTCACCTTCCAAAGTAGTCATCCCAAAGAGCTGGGTTATTCCATGCATACTCTTTTCAGATGGCTAACAATTCAATTGGCAACACAAGAAGGCAATACTAAGAATGATTTGGAAGCATATTCCTTTTAAAAACTCATTTATTTACGTATATTTCGTAGAAAATTTTTTAATGCCCCCCCCCTCACCCAAAATGGTATTTTTATGAAAAATTCAATTTAAAGTAATGCAAAATACCATTAATAATTATGTAATAAGTTATTCAACAAAATTTCAAATTTTTCTTTATCTTTCTAAAATTAGTTAGATGCAAAAATAGATTGTACTCTTACTTTTCAAGGCAACAGAGATTGACTTTTGGAGAATCAGTAGATGCCTTTATAAATGCACAGTCCAGTGACATTATTGTGACCACCTGTCAAAAGCCAGAATAACCACCTTTGGCAGAGCGGACCGCTGCGAGACGTGCAGGAAGAGAGTCGATTAGGTTTCTGAAGGTGTTCACTGGGATGTTGAGCCATGCCGACTCCAGTGCCGTGGCCAGTTGCGCTACATTACGCGGTTGAGGATCCATGGCGCGAACAACCCGATCGAGGTGGTTCCACAGATTCTCGATTAGGTTTAAATCCGGTGAGTTTGCTGGCCAGGGGAGTACGGTAAATTCATCCTGGTGCTCTTCGAACCACGCACATTGCGAACTGTATGACACCTCGCATTGTCCTGCCGGTAGATGCCATCATTCTGAGGAAAAATAATTCGCATGTAGGGGTAAACATGGTCCGCAAGGACAGATGCGTACTTGTGCTGATCCATCGTGCCTTCCACAATGATGAGTGCACCCATTGAATGCCAGGAAAACATTCCCAAACCATAATGCTCCCCTCCTCCAGCTTGGATCCTTCCGGCAATTGTTGCAGGGTGTTTGCTTTCAGACGTTTCACGCTGTATACATGCTGCCAAGGAGTGGTGGTGACATTAATGTGACTGGACTGTGCAAATATAATTACAAATCTTGATCTTTCATTTCAGGGGTTGATGTGGAGAACGCAACTTGGCATTTGAGGAGATGATTGTTTCAATGGATGATTCAAACAATACATTTGCAATACATGAAAAGGAGCCCAGGTCACCCGTTCAAGACTCCTCATATTTAAACTTTTGTTTCTCAGGTGCTGTTTAAAATTTTTACCTCTCCTTCTCCGAGTGGGAATGAATCGTTTCGTCTAATGTTGCTGAACTGTTAAATGCAATGTTAAATTAAGTGTCATTAAATAAAAAAAAATATTTATGTTTGACTGCTTTCGTTTTACTTACTTTTTAAGAACTTGGTTTCTTTCCCACTTTGAAAAGTCCTTTAGATTTTTCGTATAATTATATATATTAAGAATTAAAGAATGATGTATTATATTTCTTTCCTTTACATTTCATAATTTCCTCTTTTTTTTTTATCTTATTATAAAAAAATAATTAATTGGGAGATTTCAAATACTAATTGTGACTCAAAATTTATAATTCCCTTTTTGTTTTATATCCAATATATTATAATTAATAATATACTTGGCTTGCTCAAATATTAAAGGGACTGTTAATTTAACTACGCTGACAAGAATTAACTGCCAATTCCAGTTGATGAAACTAACAATTAACGGTTACTTTTAGCAGTGGTTGTGCTAGGACTTGGCTACATGTTTTGACAACGTAATTGAATTCAGTTTTTAGCAGTTTATTTCAACAGTTATTTAACAGTGCTTCAGACTTGGTGCTAGGTGGAATTTAATGCCAGATCTTTCAACTCCTCAGATAACAAGGATTTGATATCAGCAGCTCCCATTAAAAAAATTCAAATCTTTGACAGGGAAAAGTTATTTAGCGCATCATCCAGAGTTAGGCTAAATTTACCTCCAGTTAAATACATCTCGTAATCGCTGCTGCATTATATTTTAATTACACTTAAGTTTATCATATTTAAAACTCGAGGCATTAATATTGAACATTCGCATCACTTAATAGTTGCTATATGTTTATTTATTGTGTTGGATTTTTTTAATTTTATTGCTTTTAGTTGATTTTGTATGATTAAATTATAGATACATATTACAGTGCATATTTTTCAAATGAGATTGCTAAACTGCTTAAAAATACTGCTAGCGCTTTCGCGCTCGGTACCACAGGTTTCGGGTTCGAATACCGGCGGTGCCATGGATGTTTGTAGTGCTTCGGAATCCGCTTTAAACCGTAGGTCCCGGTCTAACATGAGCGTGGAGGTAGTGTTACCCCGCGTCTTAGCTTATCTTCAAGCTACACGCACCTCCTGGGTAGTGCAAAGTGAGTAACGTCGGTGCAGCGCTTGCCTTAAGGCATCCAAGACAATTGTCATCCAAGACAATTGTCTAAGTGTTTGCCAGCTGCATTAGCAAAAAAAGAAAAAAAAAAAAAAAAAAAAATTACTAAAACAGCGAACAAAAAGGACAGGCAGATTAATTTATTTAAGAATTACCATAATCTTTTTATAATGATAAATAAATATTTTGTTTCGTTTGATTAATCAACATATTCATTTAATTAAAAATTGCTAACAACAAATATTTTCAAAAAATAACTCTTTTGAAATAAAATTTTAAGAAAAAAAAAAAAAAAAAAAACTAAATCAAAACCCGCTTTTTATAATTTTTAAATTCCATTATATTTCATTAAAAATTTTAATTTTTTGCAGATGAAAAAAAAAATTAACACAATTGATGGATACGAAAAATATAACATAACAAGTAACATAAAAAAAATTTTTTAAAAGTCAATTCCTACTTTTTTCCACTCTATTGCAGAAAGTCCTTTATAAATAATTTTCATTGATTTTTTTTAAGTTTATCTGGCGCCCTCTATGGGTAGATACATGCAAGTTAAATATAAAAAAGCTAAAATGAATGAATTAAATTTAATTACTGAATTAACATTTAAAAAAACTGCATTAGCATCCAGTGTCCTCCACTGCAAGTTCAAAGAAAATGTATTTGAAGTTGAGTGGAATGAATAGAAAGTATCTTATGAACGATTGAAAATGTGGACAAGATATATAAAGGGAGAGTGTGAGCTAATAGAAGGAATTGAAAATATAACATTTCTATTGGTAAATCTCTCGATAAATATATTCTATTTTACAGTTCAAATGAATGCTGTTGGTTCATTCAAGTACAAAACTTAGTAACACATAAAAGAATTGGAGCATTAAATTGAAAGTTTAAAATTAACCGTTAATTTATATTAGCATTAACGGTTAACAACATTCGCGAAAAATTAAAATTTTTAGCATCTCTAACTTATACAGATTGAAATTTAATGTGAAATGAAGTATAATTTAAAAACAAGCAAATAAATGCATATTTAAAATCTCGTAATACTTGCCTGTAGAACATTTATTAATGAAATTCTAAAAGATATCTTAATTTTTCACGAACAATCGGAAAGAAAAAAAAATGAATTATGATTCTATGATTGCTGATATGCAGGGTGATTGTGATTAAAGTCCCTCTTTCGAAATGCTGTAAAAAAAAAAAAGAACACTCGTCACAATGAGTTCAAATTTGAACTGAAGATACTTGAAGAAGGGGTAAACGGTATGGCATCAAAAAAAAAAAAAAAAAAAAAAAAAAAAAAACAGTTCTACCGATTTTCCCATCCAATTGGGTATGACTTTGCCGTGGGGGATGGAATTTCCTCTCACAGTGTCACAACTGTTGAATGACTTGGAAGTCATTTTTTCATCAAATAACCGGAAACAATCCAACACATTGGACACTACAGTTGGTTTAATGTGTAACTCACGCTAAATATGTTGTCATTTCTATTCAAAATATCACTGGTAGCTGAATACACTTTGGAACTTTTGAAATGTGAATGACTTCATTTCAAAATGTGAACTCATTGTGAAGACTGGTTCTTTTTTTTTTAAAGCATTTAAAAGTGGGACTTTAATTATAATCACCCTGTATAATGAATAATTCCCAAAGTGGAACATTTTTTGTGTCTTATGAGACCAGCATAAAGTCCTTCTAAAGGAAATTTCAGTTCCATAGAATAGAAACTGATTATCAACTGGCGCCATCTATTGGTAGATATATACAACTTAAATCTAAAATAAAACTAAAATGAAAGAATTAAATTTAATGAATTAATTAATATTTGAAAAAACTGCATTCACATTCAGTGTCTCCACTACAAGTTTCAAAAAAATGTATTTGAAACTTGAGTGGATGAATAAAAGTATTTTATGAACGATTGAAAATGTGAACGAGATATATAGAGGGAGAGTTTGAGCTAATAAAAGGAATTGGAAAAAAAAAAAAAAAAAAACAATGGCAACGACGAGTTTAAATACGAGAGAGTAGAGTAATTGTACATCTGCTTTGAATCAAAATTACATAAAAAGAAGTATGATTGAATAAACTGTAAAGCAAATGGACACAATTAAAATAAAAATGAGAGAGGGGGAAAAAAACACGAAGAAAAATGCGCGAGATACAAGATTTCACATCATCAAGGGGAGGGAGGGAACGCTGAACGTAGTGAAACTGCAGGGATGTCAGAATGGGAGAGGGCTAAATCCAGGACATGACTGAAATAACTTGGGTCAGTTGGTGCTGTTACATTGAAGGTGTTTATGTTACTCCATTCGAAAAGGATGGTGCTTTATATTGCATCTATCCACGAGAGATCGATTCCTACTATTAGTTCACACTCTCCCTATACGCACAGTCCATTCACATTAATGTGACCACCACCCATTTTCCACGTCAACGTGAAATAACCCATCACAAAAGGCAGGTGGCAGCACATTGCAGTGGAGTGTACAGAAAGAATTCCACTTGGATACCACTTAATACCACACTCCACTTAAAGCCAGAATATACAAGAGTGTATATTCCGGCTTTTGACAGGCGCTCACATTAATGTGACTGGCCTGTGTATATCTTGTTTAAATTATTCAATAGTTCATAAAATACTTTTTTAATCCTCCACTCAAGCTCAAATACATTTTTTTTTTTTAAATTGTAGTGGATGACACTGGATGTGAATACAGTTTTTCATATATTCATTCAGTAATTAAATTTAATTAATTAATTTCAGTTTTGTTTAGATTTAAGTTGCATATATCTACCAATAGATGGCGCCAGATGTAAAAGGACAATTTCATCTTTATTTGTAAAGGACTTTTGCAATACAGTGAAAAAAAATAGAATTGACTTTAAAAAAAATTTTTTAAGCGAGTAAGCGCAGTTTCCGCCCCGATTTCACTAAATTTTGGTTTGGAAGCATTTCTGATGAATACATTTTGATTGGCCGTAAACATTTTTGCTTCTGACTGAAAATTTTGGGAAAATGGATTTTGATGCAGTCTAAAAAATTACTTAAAAAATAATTTTTTCTAAGTTTTATTTGATAGAAAACAACATTCTTATTCGAACGGCACCATTTTTTTGTCTGTGAAAAACTTTTATCAGAAGTAATTGACTTGACTTGAAGAATCAAAATTCAGAAAATTTCAATATACAATAAATCCTGAGAAATTAATGTGTTAGACTCATAATGTTGATATCGTTAAATACCAAATCACGACCATAATTAAAAAACCCATAAGTATATTTAGTGTAGCAAATTTACTTGGAAAGACATATTCAACTATGCATTTAAATCACAAATCTACGTTCTGATTCTGAGTGAAAATTTGTCCAGGAAAATCCACCAAATGGGAAAATTTGGTAATAATGGATTTTGATGCAGTTATGGCAGCTTCATACAGAATGATTAACAAATTCAAATCTTCATTTCTTATATGCATTTCGGGTAAAATATTGCTTATTATACATATCTGGGAGATGGTTGTTACTCTACAAGCATCCGCTTTCATAAAACGTTTTCTTTACGTAAAAGATGCATTACAGGACATTTTTGAAATTATTGAAGTAATTGAAACACATAAAATTGCTAAATAAATTGTCGACAGTGTGAATGCTCATTATTTTTTATACAAACAAAATCAACTTTAAAAAATTATATATTTATTACGCTGATAAAAAAGAGATTAGTATAGACAATGTATGTACAAAGATATTGATGCGGACAATTTTATTCACTGTCGCTGCCAAAGATCTCTTCCTCGTCTTTCTTGCGCTCGTCTTCTGCCTCGCTCTCACTGGATGAGGAAGACGATGAAGAAGAAGAAGATGAAGATGAGGACGATGATGAAGAGGAGGATTTCGAACTGGCTGGTGATGCAGGTCGGGCTTCTTTCTCGCCTTCTTCTGCATCTGTCTCGTCCTCTTCCATTTTTTCAGTTTTCTTCTCCTCTTCGCTCTCACTGGAGTCTGACCCTTCTAAAGAGAAACATACATTGAAATGGTACAGTTTTTTTCAAGCACTAACTGAATAAGCATAGAACAGTACTGTTCAGTACAGGTTTGGTGCACCAAACTGAGCTAGGTAAATTTTTTTAGTCAGAAATTTCTAGCTAAAAATAAATTAAGATTACGACATATATATACATATTCATTAAATAATCGTAATATACAAGGCTCACTTACTTTACAGTTTCACAGAATAATTATTTGCCTACTGAATAAAATTGCAAATTCAACTGCTATTATTGAGAAAATTATTATAGACACCTCTTAAAAAAGTTTTAAAATTCACTACTTTAGATATTTGTAATTTTTATTTTTGCACTTATCTTTGCAATACAGGAGATTATTGGCATGTAACAGAAAAGAAAAAAATATTACTCTCAATTATTTATAAAAGAATTTCATAATAATATGATTTATGCAAAGTGATGAAAATAGCAATGCCGATGAGATCCTGTAAACTTTATAAAAATTTAATATAAATAATGGAATTTTCCTTTTATTTTTAAACTGAGACAATACAAGAAAGGCAAAAACAACAAATTGAGTTTAAAAATTTTTAGTGCACAGTTTAGTTTAATTAAAAGGAAAGTCTTCCAAATTTCATGGGCAAATTATCATTTTGACCCAATACAATTTATTGACCTTCCATTTGAACTACCAATATCAATACTAACATTGGTATGATTTAAGGATAGCTGCATATAACTTTTGCATAATCTTTTTTTTTTTTTTTTTTTTCGGTTCAATTTTTCGATTTAATATATTTCATAGTTGGAGTAAAAAAACATTTTTTTAAAATAGTAACTATTGAAATCCATTTACAAATTTAATTCATAAAGTGTGAACATGCTTTTACTGGACAAATACATATGGGAGTATATGTATTTGTCCAGTAAAGTATACGTTCAATACCTATAAAATGTATGACACAATTGATTAGAATACTAATTGGTCAAATTCCAATAGCACCAGGAATATACTAAGTCGATAACAAAAGTTTGATAATTCTAGAACTTCATGAAGAAATAATAATTGTTTAAAATATTATACAAAGCATTGCTACATCCTATAGCCAAGGAATATGCCAAAGTTATTTGTTTATACACTTGGCTATATACTGTTGCTATTCAGCTATTTTTTTTGCCAATGTATGTTATGGAATTTTCCTTTTTACACACATTTTTTGGTAATGTCCTAACCAAGATAATATAATGCTCGCATATGTATTTATATACATATAGCATGATATTATATATATATATATATATATATATATATAAACTAAATTTATCCTTTTCTTGAGTAAATAATAGTTTTGGGTAACAAAAGGAAAATATATTGGTATAAATAAATTTACATATGTGCATTACTGAAGATTACTTTCTAATTATTAAAATAAATTAAATTTTCTATTATTTTCAGAAATTGGTGCTATTTTTCTCGAAATCAATGGAAATTTTTTGTTTGTGCAAAGTTGCCGTGACATGACTAAGTGCTATAAGATTTAAGTGAGAATTTGGAAAAGTAACAGACAAAAATAGATTGTGTGTATTTTTCTGTCATGAATTCAAAATTTATTATTTTCTATAATAGCTATACAGAATCAATGTAGTTCAAATCTCCGCAAATGTATAAATTGCAAGCAATCTAATTCCCATCCAAAATTTGTAACATTTTATTAAGTATATTGCTGATTACAATACAAATTCTTCATGTTTGTTCAATTATGAGTCATATAAGCTCAGTTAATTATTCTTACTACTACTACACCACATCACTGTGCCTAGAGCTCAGTTGCCCCTTTACAATTTGGAAACGATGTGGGTGAGAAGAATTCTGATTGGGCTCTGTGATGCTCTACAGTCATATGAGATTGGGACCTATGGCTTAAAGTGGATTCTGAACCACTACAAACATTCATTGCACTGCCGTGACTTGGAACTGAAACCTGTGGTACTGAGCGCTAGCCACTCGGCCATCAGGCCCCACTTAATTACTCTAAAAAGGCATTAGTGTACATGTTAAATATCAAATCTATGGTACATCCTTGTGTTGCCAATGGTGAATGGAACCTCAGTTCAAATGGCCAATATTATTTAGATAAATTAAATCCCATAAAAATGCAAGCTACAAATATCAGAACCACCCATCAGTTACCAATAATAATATCTTATTGTTTATGTATTTAAAAGAACACTTTGTGTGGCAGTACCTTTTCTTCCTCCTCTTCTTCGTCTTCTTTGTTCTCTTTCTCCTCCTCGGGAAGCTGCTGAGACTGAGCCTCCTCCTCCTCCTCTTCTTCGGGGGGAGGATCCAGATTGGTCATGCGGATCATCTGGGGGAAGAACAGATTAATAACAAACGAAAGCAATCTCTTCTTCAGTAACGGAATAGCATAGCTTTCAGAATCGCATTTCAAGAAAATATAATCTTAAAAAGAGCACAAAATATTTCAAACAAAAAATAACAGATTTGTTCAGTACCATTTTTGATTGAAATTATTATTCTCAATAATTCAATTCTAATGTTGTTGTTGTGTACCTCATGGAAGGAGGGGAGAGGGGTGCAGCTTCTGTTCGGATGGAGCACCCCGTAGGTAGAAGTCTGACTTCTGCTCCGTAACGCTCTTACAGTCATAGGAGAAAGGGACCTATGGCTTAAAGTGGATTCGAACCACTACACGCATCCATGGCACCGCTGGGATTCGAACCCGAAACCTGTGGCACCGAGTGCCAGAACACTCGCCCATTCAGGTCCAAATGTGTGAATGCCAACGGCACGCAGTGTTCCCAGGTGATCACCCACCCAAGTACTGACTTTGGTGATCTAACGAGAACCAGTCTATTCAGCATGGTATGGCCGTTAGCTTTAATTAAATTCTAATATTTTAATAAATTTAGAATGATAATAGTGCTGAAAAAAATTTAATTTCTTTCAATATCATAAAATTATTAGCACACCTATTGCTGAACTATAGTACAACCCCGACAATTGACCCAAATTGGATGTATTCAAAATGAGAACTGTCATAGGGAGGGGAAACTTGCCATTTAGGAGGAATTTTAAAAAAAAATTATTATATTAAGTTAATATTTTACTACATTGATATTAAATCCAATAAAAGCTTAAAAATATTTTTAATCATAATATCAATTTAAAAACTACAGAAAATAGTTTCACCTGTGTTTTATGTTCCACTTCATCCAAAGGTCGATGCCTTACGACAAGTTTTGAATTTGAATTAGCCTGAGCCCCGGGTTTCAATCGTCTTTTATTCAAACGCACCCTAGAATTGAAATTTAAAACATCTGCTTAAAAATAGTTAATAAAAAATTTTCAATATTATTTTTACACAAATTAAAGAAATGTATATGTCCTCATTAATCTCGGGAATAACAAGCAAATTAATAATTTTTTCGCAGATTTTCTTTTTTCAAACCACTACCTCAAAGGATTTAAAACATAAAATTTCACAGAAAAAAACAATTGAGCAAATTGTACATAAAAAAAATGACCAAAGTTTTTAAAGTTCAATTGAGATAATTTTTTTCTTAATATTTCCTAATGTTGAAAAATATGCTTTTTTAAATTAATATTTTTTATAATCTTTTAGTTGATACAAACATAAAAAAAGATTATTTAAGATCGACAATAAAAATTTATTTATTTTGTTATCCAATAATTTATGTAACAATGTCATTTGTAATAAAAAAAATATTTCTAAATTTGTGCACATTTAACTGGCATTACAGAAAGATTGAATTTTAAAAGTGATCAAAATAAGTGTACATAAATATAAAATTTTGAAGCTGATGAAATCCATTTACCTGGTTTCTAATTCATTATAGTAAACATTTCCATCTCTGGTCACAAAGAAATAATTTTCTTCGTATCCTTTGGAAGCTTTGTTTTTAACATTCCAATTATATTCTCGAGCCATTTTATATTCATAACTGCAAAACAAAGATTCATTTATAAAAATATTAACAATTTCAAAATCAGACACATTTAAAAGCTTAAAATAAAAAATAAATACAATTTTTTTTTTTTTTTCTACCTAAAATAAAAACGAAATATTTTAATTTAATAAGAATTATTTCTTATAAAAAAATATATTCTTTCACACTAAAGGTACTGAATGAAAGAGAATATCAATCAGATACAAGATTCCACGGATAATCTTAAAACTTTTAACTATTAAAATAATTGAGAATAGAACATTTTTTAAAAAAAAAACATCATAACTTTTGTTTATTTAGCTCTTTGTTTTTTAAATATATTTATGTGTATGCTTATAATTAAATTATTTAACTTTATACAATGATAAATAAATTGCAGAAAATTAAAAATTAGTATTCATTAAATGTCACTTATATTATTTAAAAAAAAAAAAAAATTTTATTACTACAAATTCACCAAAGAATAGCTAATTCCCTGAATTACTTTTAATAGACCCATCTTCAATTAAAGTCAGTTAAATAAATCTTTTTATTTTGTTAAATATAAGTATTTAATACAGGTAAAAAAATAAAAATTTACAATAAATAAAAGGGTTTGTTGTAAGTTGCACTTGTTGAGAATATGCATTAAAGCAGCACTGAAATACCTTCATCATAAATGTATGGAGCATTTAAAAAAACCCAATTTTTAAAATTGGTCTGGGTGCAGGAACAACCATGTTATATTACATGTAACACAACTTACGTGTCCTCGTCATCATATTCCATGCCGTTTTCAGCGTCTCGCTTCCTCTTTCCCAAGGTCTCTTCAGTTGGCAAGAAATAAGCTACAAACTGTTCACCGGAATCATCCACCACACCTCTGCAAAAAGGAAAAAAAAATTATTAATGTAAAATTACAACCCAGGAGGATGTTTACATCTCTTAAAATAACAAAAAACACTTTACAAAACATTTTTTTCTTTCTAATGCAGCTGGCAAACACTTAGACAGCTTGGTCTTGGATGCTTTAAGGCAAGCGCTGCACAGACGTTACTCACTTTGCATTACCTAGGGGGTGCATGTCACTTGAAGATAAGCCACGGAGTAACAATGCCCCCCGCAATGCTCTACGATCCTATTAGGACCGGGACCCACGGTTTAAAGTGGATTCCGAACCCCCTACCAACACCCATGGCACCGGCGGGATTCGAACCCGATACCTGTGGTACCGAGTGCCAGCCACTCGGCCTTTACAAAACATATATAGCTAGAAAAAAATTGATAAAATGTTTTCACTAAATACAAGGATTTACATTTACATACATGTCTTAGTAGATACCCTATAAAACAATTTCATTTGGTGTAGAATTGCATTTTGCCAAAACTATGCTATATCTGGCAAAATATTCTTTTTGCAGCAATTTTCATCTCAAAATTGTCAAAAAAACTTCTCACAGTTTTGTCTTGAAATTAAGAAGACAGATTTTGTCATTTACACGACAGATATTTTCCATATCCAGAAATTTTCTTTCTTTTCAATTATGTAGTTCCCCCCTTCTTAATTTATTCTGGTTTAAAAATTATAAAAAGAAATCTATTTTGTGTTTTAAACACTGAAAATGATTTTTTATAGGACCTTACGTGATAGCAAATACAGAATGTAATTAATTTTTAATCTGCGGAAATATAAAAAAATTATAATTCAAAACTTTCACTTTCATATGCATTTTCCATGACAACATTTTTATTTCTTGCCCTCTCCTCTGCGGTAGAAATTATTATTACTCAGATTGCCTACTAAATACAATATTTTATCGAGTCAGAAGAAGATAAAAGGAGGGGGCGGGGGTAAATTAATAGTAGAATGGAATATTTCACTAGTAAAGTATAATTGAATCTAAAACTATTCTTAATCACAAATAAATCATGAAAAAAGAAATAAGTTTTATGCGGAAAAATTACCTGATCATTGCTTGGGACATTTCTTCTACACGATTGCCAGCAACAGGTTCTGCATCAAATATAACTTGAGCAAATGGATAACGCCACAGCTGAAAACAAACACAGAAAAGAATTTCTCATTTTGTTTCATTTGCATCAAGTTTAGAACCAGAAGGATGGGCATGCTCAATGGTTATTAATCTGCATTTTTGAAAACACCACGACAATACTAAACAACCAAAAATGTATGTGTTGTTTATTTGTTGTTTCTTATCCCACGAGCCCATACATACTCATGATTGAAGGGGAAGGAAGCAGCTTCTGTTGTGATGGAGCACCCATAGGTAGAAATTTGACTTTGGCTCCGTGACACTCTTACAGTCATGGGAGACCGAGACCGACAGCTTAAAGTGGATTCCGAACCACTACAAACATTCATGGCACCGCCGAGATTCGAACCCGAAACCTGTGGCACCGAGCGCTAGACACTCGCCCATTCAGGCCTCAAATGTGTGAATGTCAATGGCACGCTGTGTTCCCAGGTGGTCACCTGCCCAAGTATTGACCGCACCCTATGATGCTTGACTTCGGTGATCTAACGAGAACTGGTACATTCAGCATGGTATGGACGTTAGAATGTATGTAACTTAATCTAGGAAAAGAGTATGCTGCACAGCCAATGCTGGAAACAAGTCCAATTGTAAAATTTCCCTTCATATCTTTAAATACATGATTAAGTATGTATTAATCTCCATTAAAATAGAGGTTATCAACTGTACTTGAATTCATTTCATACATAGGTCTAAGGGAGAGCAATTTCAGCTCTTTGCAAATTAAATTCAACCAAATTTAAATTATTGCAAGAATTATAAGCATTTTGCAACACATTTTGTATGTAATTTTTTACAAATTTTTTTATTTATATAACACTGAAAAAAAGTAACCCATTTTAATTTAGAAATACAATATATTTTATATTAGAAACTCAACAAAGAAAAAAAGGTTCAGAATATTTACTTCGAAATCTGGAAAGAGTGGCAATTCTTCAACAGCATGCACATTAGGTTTACTGTAATGGTTTTGAATCTAATATTTAACAAAAAAAAAAAAAAAAAAAAAAAATGTATGTTAAATACAAGTCAATCAATACATAAGCAACAAAACACGAATAACAATCATACAACTACAAGAAATATCAATAATTTTTGTAATATTACAAAATAAATGTCTAAAACAGAAGTACTTTTATAGTAAAGCAGAAAATTACACTATTGGTCAAATAAAAATACATAAATTCATTATAATAATGCTGAAATACAACCAACATACCAAAACAACGTAAATACCTTGTGATAATACACTAAATTAAAAACAAAAATTTTACATTCCATTCATTAAAATAGGACTTTTTAAGATATTAAATTTAATACATACCTATCATAATTAAAAGCTTTATTTATTTATGAAGAATATTATACACATTTAAACAAATTCTCCAAGTGAAAAACTAAAAAAAAAGCATTTAAATTTTTATAACAAATAATAATTTTATTTTTTAATATACACTGAAAATAAATGATAAAAATGCATATTAAAGAAATAACTTTAATAAAATAAATTAGATTCTCTTTGCTGACTTGAATAAAGGAATTTAATGGAGAAATAGGATTTATTTATTAAATAATTTTATAATATAATATAATTTATATTTAAAAAATATTTATTTAGTAGTTTTACTAATTCTTAGTAAAAATTAGATAAATACATTTAAAATTATAATTATATTCATTAGAAAAAATATTTTGTGAACAACAGTAGGTCATTTTCAAACCTATCATTAGGAAAGATAAATTTAAGGATAAAAAATAACATTCAAAACTTACAGGAATTTTGGCATCTGCGAACGTTTTATTTATAGCTGAGATTTGACTTTCACGATTCATATACAAGTTCTCTTCTTTGAACATTTTCTTAACATTATAGCCCACTCTGCAATAAACAAACATTTCATATCATTATACACTATTGCTAATAGCAAAAAACACTTCATTTCACATGAAACATGATAAATTAAGTAAAAAATAAAAAAGTATTTCAATAGTACTTTAATAATGTAGCCGATAACAATAAGAGTTAAAATAATCTTTTAATTTATCTCAACGTCAAAAGAACATTTACTATTGAAAAATATAATTCAGCAAGCAATAAAATCAACTTTGAGTAATTCTTTGTAACAATACAATTCAAATAGTTAAAAAAGTAAAAAATAATCAGTGATAATAAAAAAATCAATCAAATATTTAGATTTTTAAAGCAAGAAATCAAGGCACAAAAAATAAAAACAATTTAGACTATATATATTTTTTTTAATAAGACTGGTTATAATACTCAATTAACCCTATCCTCGAATGAACATACATTATCAAATAAACAAAAATGCATATAAAAAAGAATTTATTTTGTATAATTTTATAATATTATAAACAGCACAATATTATATTAGAGTAAGCAAATCAAATACAACACATGGCATCAAAATATAATTACTGACTAAAAAGAAAAGAAAAACTACCCTTACTTGGTTTCTGTCTTCTCGCTGCTGTGCCCATATCTGTTGAATTCATTGGAAATATATTCAGTCTTCTTCAACCAAGGAACAGCTTTGTTGTGATGGCGAGATCTAGAATCCATTTTTTTTTTTAATAAAAAGAAAAGATTTTTTTTAACAAAAAATATTACAGAAAAAAAGGTATTTTTTAATATAAACAAAAGAAATATAAATAATTCACTTCAATTCAAGTTTTCCCTAACACTGTCTATACAAGTGAACAAAAATATAGATGGAATTAAGTAAATAAAAAAAAAAAAATAGCTTTTGCAGTTACCTTAACGAATGTTATTGCAGTAAACAGAAAAATCATTCTTGTGATTGTCTCAGATTCTGAATCAAACTTATTCATCACTGGATAAATTTTTACAGGAAGAAGAAGAATGGGGAAATAAAAATGTCATTGTCTCTAAAATACAAACTTTATGCATTTTATTTTGTTTTTGGTGATAAAATTGTTTTTATGCCAACATGAAACTATTGCTAACAACTATCCAATACAAGTAAGTAATTCTATTAAGAAGTTTATAGAAAAATATTTATTCTCATTAGTCTAAATTTAGAGAAATCATTTATGTAATTTTATGCTTATTTAAATCATTTGGGTCAATCTTATTTAAATCATTATTTCTTAGAAAATTTTATAAATCAGTTATTTTAGTGTAATTTTTTATTTACCATATGAAAAAAAGAGATTGAATTTTAATATAATTTCTATCAGATATGATTTGCTGTTGTCTAACTAAATGAAATAAATCTGTTACTATAATAAATAAATAAAATTTAGAAAGTAAAAAATACAGCATACAGTATACAGCTTTAGAAGATACATATATACACAATTTTAATTTTAGGAAAATTCCTAAAACTAATAAAAACAAAAAAACACAAGAAATATGATGATGACAATAATAAATATTAATATATATATATATATATATTAATAGTGTTTATTATTGTCATTATTGTACATATATATATGATTATTATATATATATATATCACAATAATACTTTTCTCATTCATACACTCACTCACTAACTAATTCACCCCACTCTCTCTCATACACACTCACTCACTCACTCACTCATCCACTCACACTCTCTCTCCCACACACATTCACTCCCACTCTCTCTCACACACACACTCATTCACTCATACTCTCTCTCACACACATACTCATACTATCCCTCTCACACACCCACTCACTCATTCACTCCCACTCTCTCTCTCTCTCACACACACACTCACTCACTCTCCCTCACACACTTAATATATACACTTATATATACTTAATTTTTTAAAGAATAAAATAAAAACATATAAAATCATCCACCTTTTTGAATCCTGAGGTGTTAAAGTATCTTCTTCTAACAGTCTTTCATCTTCTGGGTGAAGAGTAGCTTTAAAAGATACACATACAGAATTATTGACAAGATTAAAATTTATAATTACTAAATATAAAACAAATCCTTTTACAAATTTCAAATATTTTTAAGAGAAAACAGTATGATTTTCAAAATGATTTGATTTTTTTTTAACACAATGATCCAAGTAAAAATGCTGTCAAATATTTAAAATTTTACCGATAAAACTTCTGCAAGAAAAATCCTTTAAAAATAAATAAAATTCCAACATGTATAATATTACTGCAAACTTTTCTTACAGATTTTATAAAGTTAAATTCTCCAAAATCATGTTTTACACAGTAATATAAATACAAAAATATTATCGAGTACATATTTTGTACATCATAAATTTCAAAATTATTAATAAAGAAATTAAATATACATTAGAACACCATTCATTCATTTCCTCTCAGAAGCACATGTTTCATTGATAAAAACAAAAAAATTCAAATTAAAGAAATTGATTAGTTTCAATTGTATAATTTTTGAGACATGAATGGATGAATATAACATGAAATTTTTTTATGATCAAAAATAATTATATTTCATTAAAAAATTATCATGGAATTATGTTTGTTGAAGATTTAGATTAAATTAGAATCCAAAACTAAAACAAGAGATTCTGAAATCAAAATATTAAAATTTTTAATTCTTTTTGCAATGATATGAGAGTAGCACCTATGAAATCAAAAATCTATCTAGAATAAATATTTCTAAAACCTTTTAATGCCCACTTCCATTTTTGAAAATATTGCTTTAAAAACAGGGTCCCTTTATATAGTCTAAAAGTTATTAAATTATCATCATTTATAATTTTTTTTTTTTTTTACTGAAAAATACTAGTAAATTAATTATAAAATAAATTTTACTTGTTAATCATTAAGTTAATTTCTAAGAACACATTAACTTTCTGAATACACTAATTTTGATTCAAAATAAACTTTCATTTATACAATACCAATGAAAAATAAATTGAATGTAAAATATCAAAACTTAAATAAATAAGTTTTAATTTAATATCAAAAAGAAAAAGACTTATTAAGAGAAAGAGATTTAGGATGCAAAAAAAATTAAAAATCAGAAGAATTTTTAAAAATAAATAATTTTATTTTTGCAAATGTTTTTGTAATTCAACAAATCCATACTAAGATAACAAATTAAACTATAAATTGAAATATACTACCTGTTGATCAACGGCATATGTATCTGGATTTATCAAATCGATTTTAACACCCAGATCATGCTCTGTTAATAGATCGTATTTATAATTGCGTTCTAATGAAGTAGGTTTATAATCAACAAATCTGTAAACAAAAATACCAATAAAATTTTTAATTCAATAAATACAAATATAAAACAGAATTCATATTGTTTTACTAACTAAAGCAATTTAAAGTTTCAAGCACAAAGTGAATATTTCGTAATAAAGGTATAGTGCTTAAATTATAAAGAGGTTTCATTTCAATGCTTGCATTATAAATCAGCAGAAGCACTGAAAAACAATCGTCAATTCTGATATTTACTTTAATTATTGACATTTAATTTCTGTTTTAATATTTTCATGAACTAGGTTACATAAAAATGTACAAATTTAATATAACAATTTCTATACAAATTATTGTTTTAATAATTAATTTTATAAACAAATCAGTAAAAACTAGAGGAAAATAAAAGCGAAATATGCAGTAGAAATAACTGAGCATATTTTTTTTTTTAGACTATAAAAGTTATGAAAAGTAACATAATACTCTTATAATTACAATATTTAAAAGATTTTTATTTTGATTTTGTAAAATTTGAAGAGTTTGTCTTATGGATTAAAATTCAGAAGGTTTAATAATCAGAGGCACACAACCATTAACAAAATAGTAAACTTAATCATAATGTGATACATAATCTATAAAATTTTAAAACCATGAATAAAAATTATCAGTACATTTCATTTTTATTTTGAAATGAAATTTTAATTGCAATTATATATAAATATTTAAAAACTATCAAGAATTATGAAAATATTTTATAGCTGTATAATATGATGTATTAACAATAAATAATAATTGCAATTATATATAAATATTTTAAAAACTATCAAGAATTATGAAAATATTTTATAGCTGTATAATATGAGGTATTAACAATAAATAATAATTGTAATTATAAATAAATATTTTTAAAACTATCAAGAATTATGAAAAATATTTTATAGCTGTATAATATGAGGTATTAATAATAAATAATAATGAAATTAATAGCAGTTTTTATTAAGAACATGTATCAGCAAACTTCAAAGCATGATAAAATTTTTGAAAATTTAAAAAGTTAAAAATAAGCACATTTTTTTTTCTTTATCTGTTTCAAAAAAATGTGTAACTGAATTTCACTCTTCCTTGAAAATAATTCAGAATTTTTTATTAAGTTAGTACTTTCCAACTTAATATTTTAACAATTTAGTTCTTTATTCTAATGCAGTTGGCAATACAGAGACATTAAGCTTTTGTGCCATAAGTAAAGCTCACCAGTGTTATTTATCCCTACCCCCACAACGCCTATGATCCCATTAGACCGGATTCTGAATCACTACAAACATCCAATTTATTTCTTTATAAAAGTGTATTTTTTCCATTCAGTAATATCTTTTAAATATTTTTACTTTTAAACTTAAGATTTTTTAGAACCATTCCGAGTTTTACACATTCTGTTCAAAGTAAGAAGCCAAGCACCTTATATTTCTTAAATGATAGCAAAAAGATAGTATTAACAAATAAAAATAATTTGCAAATAACAGGCTCATATCAGGTGATTGGGTTATCATGGAAAATTTTAATACCCCTTTTCCTCCTGCAAAATTGCAATATAAAAATTTGTTGATGGGTAAATTTGAAGTCTATCTAATACAAACATACATCTAATATTAGTATATATTTATTTGATGGAAAAAACAATTTCGAAAGGATAAATATATTTTTGAACTGAGTAATATGAAATTCTAAGAATTATCAAACATTTTTAAATACAATCCTCCCTGGTTCATACTCAGATTGTAAAATAAATATAAATCAATTGAAATAATCTTCTATAGATCAGATAATTATGACAGATTTCTTATAGAAATTCAATCTGATGTTAAAAAAAAAATTTCTTAAAAGTTATAATTATATAATTGATAAAAGATGTAAATACAAAAAGGAGGAAAAAGAAATTATTTCATTTAGATATATTTTTAATCTATCAATTACACGTTACCAACCTGAATAATTTTTGTAAGTCATACTTTTTCGTTATGATTTCATCAAAAATATAACAGAAAAAAATGAAAAAGTAAATTTCTGAATAAAGATATATGACACTTATACTAAATATAATTAATTAAAAAAATTGTCATTACCTGTTGGATGAAAATGGATAAGTAATGAATTTTGGTTCAAATGGTATATCCGGAAGAGTATTTGAATATTTGACTCTGCACACCAAATCAGATCTATGGAAATAACAAAACAACAATTAAAATTTTAGATTCTACAATAAAATATATTGCTAAAAAGAAGTTATATATAAACTTTAAAAACTGTATATTTTTATTACATTAATATGATACGTTAGAAAATAGTACAACTTATACATCCTCCTATTGACTGAAACTTTCTCTTTTTAATTTTTCACTCTTGACACAATTAGTTATTGCTTAAAAGAAAGATAATTTTAACTTATTTACTCATCTAGTGGCTTGGTAGATAGTATGCCAGGCTTTGAAACTTAGTTTAGTTATTTGCTATATATATGTATTAGGCTTATGTTCCAACATATCACTTTTGAAAGTGTTAACATCAAGCAGTGCAAAAATGTGGGGCAATATACGCCTAGAAGATACTGCACAGCCTCCATATTAATAAATGCCTAATCTGCCACATATTTGTTGTTCCAGTACATAAGTAACCTCAAAAAAAAAAAAAAAAAAAAAGTATTGACATTTGAAAATAACTATTCTCCTTTTGCATTTTGTACAACTGTTTCACCATCAAGAATTTTCAATAACTATTGAATAAAAAATGAAATTTGTGCAGCTATGAAATTTCTCAGAAATTCAACATTACCTAATTATTAAAAATAATATTCAAAAATATGTACAGAAAAATAATTCAATATGCCTGAATCTATTCTATTTCGTCATATGTCACTAAGATTTATAACTGTATAACAAAAAGAAATGTCATTAATGGATATCATCATGCAGTGCACTCGAATTTTTTCTATCACTTTTATAATGAATATGATTATTAAAAGCACTGAAATATTAATATAGCTACAATTTTTTGAGGAAAAAAATAGTATACTGAATCTTTTTTGAATAATTATCTGAAATTTATTCATTAAGTAAGTTTAAGTAATTACACAGTTATTATAAGTAAAACTAACACAACAATCAATATTTTTTAATGTATCTGGATTAAATAAAACTCAATATAAAATTGTTTACATACTAAAAGAGAAATTTTGGGAAAATCATGTTATATAAAATAATTATAACCAATAGTTAAATAAGAAGAAAATGGAACTTCTGCGAGTACTAATTGTATTTCTTTTCAAACCAGTTTTGGTATAATTACATTAATAATAATATTGTTTTTAAATTACGGCCTAAGTCACATAACATATTTGGATAATCAAATAGACAAATGTACTATAGAGCTTTTTGGCCTCAAATATGGTTTTTGACATTCTCTGTTTGCATTTCACTTTCTGCTTGATCTCTGATAATTGCATTTAACTGATCAAGCATTTTAAAACTATTCACAGAAAAGTATCAGTGATGGTTTTCAGAATACATTACATTTCTGTAAATGTAGAACTTTAATTCCTTTAAAATCATCTTAATTACCTTTTGATTCTTTGTAATCTATTCCTTTTATAGCTCTTGATTTTTTTTTTTTTATTTCTTTAAAAATATCGTCTATATATATTCTTAAGTATTTATGCCGGTATTTTAAAATGATATTTTAGGGTTAAAATGTAATAAGTAGTAACTTGAGTAATTTGGTGTTATAATGATGGAAATTTATAATGCAAATTTATTTAGTGCTTATTTATATATGTAATACGGTTTGTTATTTTAATTTTATTTTAGATATAATAAAAGCAATTTAAGAGATTTTGTTATTTTCACAGGCTAACTTATGAAAATTAAGCACAGTTATGTCATATACATGATTATAGAATAACCTTTAGAATAGAAAAGAGGTAATGTAAGAATAAATCCTTTTTATTAATTTTTAAAGGTCATAACTACACTCATCATACAGCCCATATATAAAATTTAAAGAAAGTTCATACAATAATGATGCATACTTTTAATCTAATAAATGTCATATTAGATGAATAAACAACACATGATGAATTATTCTGGGTGATTTCATACTGTAACAGAGTCTATATTTGAGGCAAAAATGTTTTACAACAAAAAGGGTACTTACGTATTAACAGTATCTTGGCGACAGTTGCTTAATAAAGAGCACACGTTACCGCACGCTACAGATTTGGCGATTTTTAAGTGGCCCCAATCTATTCTATTGGTTTGGTAACCTTAGTAGCTGTTAGACTGGCGACACTTAAAAAACCGCCAAGTCTGTCGCCAAGGTGTCGTTAATACGTAAGTACCTAAAAGTCATAAAATATGATGCATGTTGACTACTGAATGAGAGGGTTTACTTTTATATTTTTCACTGACTGTGCAGGCAAAGGTGAAGTATGTTGTATTATTATGTTATTCTTTTTTTTAGTGCAGTTTGTTAATTTTAATACTTTTTTTAAAAATATTTAAAAATAAGGATCTTCTAAAAAGAGAAAAAGTCATTTCCTTTTTTTTTCCCCCTGCCAAAACCAAGAACTTATCTGAATGACTACAAAATAAATAGTATTTTGGCAGATGTACAGTTTGAAAATGCAATGTAGAAATTTACAATCTTTTTCCAAAAATAATAATAATAATAATATGGACTGAGTGCTAGCTGAATAATGGAATTTTAGTAAACAATATCAGAGAAAATAACAAATTCAATGTAATGTATTTAAGTTAGTGTTAAGTATTGTATTTACAGAGGGTTATAACACAAGTGGGTGCACACCTCTTTAGTGAAGATAAGCAGAGTTCACATATTGACCCCAAACTAAAAACTCAACCATGTGCTGTTAAAACACCATATTTTTAGTTGCAAAAAGTAACACTTTTGACTTTTAGAAACTAAAAATACAAAATTAAATCTTCTACATTATTTTTTTTTTTTTTGCGATAAGACTTAAAATATGAAAAGGTTCTAATTTTTCATCAATAGCTATACATTTATAAAATGAATTACGTTTCTGACAATTCAATATAAATCTTGGCTTGGGATCATAAAAGGGCCACAACACCTCTTTCTTGTAGATAAATAGGAAATAGCAATAAATGTTCATCCTTTACACAGCAGAGTTTTAAGGAAATGGACCGATTGGGGGAAGGGTGAAACTCAACAACTTGAAAATAAAATTATATAAGAGGTGCGAGAAAAGTTGAAATCGCCAAAAGACCAACTGGCTTCAAAAGTTTCAATAAAAATTATTAAAAATTTCAAATTCTTCATAAATGTGCTTCTTTAAAAATCTTTTTTTTTTTTTTTCACCAATATATTTTAGAAAAAGATCATAATTATATTTTGAAAATCAGATTTATTTGACTCCAAGCATTTTTAAATTATTAAAATACAAAAACGGTGACAGTTTTTGATAATGCTTAGGAAAAATTCACTGCTTTTGATGACGTAAAAAGCTCTATTTTAATCCTTTTTAAGTCATTTCAATAATTTAATTTTATAATTCAAATTATTATTCAGCTATTATCCTTTATTAATTTAGATTACTTTAGAATTAGTTTGCACATTTTTTCTCTCTCATTATTAACAATTGTCTCAATATTCTTTGTTATTTTTGCTTTGATATATTACTGTCAGAGTTTTTCCAAATTTTAAAAATCATCGTTTCACAGCAATTTTATCTTTAACTTTTTTTAAAACTTAAGTAACTTTTAAAGCAAATCTGTAATAACTTAAAAATAAAAAAAATTGTAACTGTTTTTACTCAGTTTTTTTTTTTAAATCTCTGTTTCCCAATAATCAGCAAAAATGCTATTACTAAACTTTCATCAAATTATAGTTTTTTTTTTTTTTTTTTTACATTCACTAAATCTTGTTATATACTATACTATACTATACTTGCACAACTCCAGAACAAAATAGCAATTTTCATAAAATGAACAACTCATTTCATTTGATAGTAATTTTTTTTTTCTATACATAAGAAATATAAACGAAAGAAAAAAATTACCATATTTTATGATTTACCACTTGCGAATGGCTAATGGATAAGCATCTACAATTTTTCCCAAGATAAATGAAAATGTATATAAGTCGATAAAAATTATTGGCCTATATTTGGAAATCATCATCATCTTTGGCGCAACAGCTCAGTGTGGGCCAAGTCTACCTACTAAGTCTAATCAAAATCTATCTACTGGTAGAGTTTGAGACGAGAGATGTTTTACTTTTTACGGTTGTCAGCTCTACACCCAACGCTCAACAGTCACATAAGACCGGGACCTACGGTTTAAAGTGGACTCCAAACCACTACAAACATCCATGGCATCGACAGGACTTGAACCTGAAACCTGTGGTACGGAGCACCAGAGAGCTAGTCACTCGGCCCCATACTTGGAAATATTTAAAAAAAAAAAAAAAAATCTATTGATCGAAACTATCTTTTTTTAAAAAGATATTACAACTAACTTGCAGAGCCTAAAATACGACAGATTTTTATTTTTTAGAGAGGAAATAAACATGGGGAGGGAAGATATATTAGAACATAATGGTAATAACTGAAATAAAAGTTACCATTATTTTTTTAACTTTGCCAAAAATGTAACCAATAACATCTTCATCAATGTGTTTATCTTGAAAAGCAGAAAACTTAACATTTAAAATAATTTTAGTTTAATATTTTGTAATTTTTGACAAAGAAATAGGGACAGGTAACATTAATTAAGTAAAGTATTATTATTATTTAAGTAAATTAATTAAACATAAGTTTGGCACATAATTTTTAAGCATCTTTACATATAACTTAATTGACCTCAGGTAAAATGTACCAATTTTTCTTTCAATGATTCTATAGAGAAATTGTAGGTACTTGTTCCTTGTAGATACTTAGTATAGGTTTCAAATAATTCTGTGGGCTATCAACAATAGCAAACACATAAAAAACAAGTATAATACAATAATCATGACCTGGCCTTGCCAGGAAGGACAATACAAACTAACTCTACTGCATTTTTGTTAATAAAATAAAAAATGATTTTTGATATGTTTGCTGGAGATTTTTCGTTGAATTCAAATCTTTTGAAATTCTACACATTTCTTGATCAAAATTAAAATTTTTTTTTCTAATATAAATCAAAATAGAAATCATTATTGATTTTTCCCTTATTCAATTACATATGTTATTTGGAAATGCTTACAGACATCATGAATTAATTACTTAACACGTGTTATTAACTATGCTATGTTTCTGTGCAAATTAATATAATTTTTACAGCTGATGTTCTACATAGTAACACAAAATAAAAATAAACAGAATATTCATTAATTTACTTTTTTTCTCCAGGCCTCTGTTTACGATCACGATCAGCAGCGTTAGTACTTGTTACCGCCGGCGCCATTCTGCAGCAATGAAAAAAGAATATCAACGTATTAATACGCGATCAAGAATCAAATCAATGTTTCACAAGTATAAATTGTGCAAAATATTATTTGTTTCAACACATTTAGTAAAAAAAAAAACACAAACACACTTTTTTTTTCTTTTTAGAAACGTATCATCCAATAACAAGCAGCCTTCAATGTTCGCTAAACTCAATAACAATCTACAATAACAAAAGCAACTAACATTGAACACAGTTTACCGAATCCCACATGACGAATCTTTATAGGGAAGATTTGAACAAACTTTACAGAATTCCCCAAATCAATTTTTCAAATTTCGACATAAATCAAAGAATTTTTATTAAATTATCTGTTTATTGAATAATGATCACATACTTTATGCTTATCAATAATAGTTATTTTAGCTTAAGGAATGAAAATTATTAACAATTAAGAGTTCATTAAAACTAAACAATGAATTGCAAAACTGTCATAAACTTCGTTCAACAAACAAAATTTTAGAAATATCAGAAAAATAAAAAAAAAAAAAAAGAGAATATCATGGAATCATGAATACTTATCATCATCATTAACGTGTATAATCTCATGTAATTCATGAGATTATACACTTTAAAGAGTAAAAGAAATGGAATGTTTTTATACTCAATGTCTTAGCTATGTAAGCTAACCATTCTTAGAAAATAATTCCCCCCTCGTTGAGCCCCAAAATTATCCTGGATCTTTTTTTATTTTAGCTGTATCTCTTTCCTGTTCCTGTTTACAAATTCTATCTTTCATTTTTTTTTTTCATTTCTGCCTTATACTTAATTATATCAGTATTCAATAAAAACTGTTGTAATTATGAGTTTGCTTATGACCATGAATTTTATTTGAATATTTTTCCATTAAACTAAATATTTATATTTGAATTATCAATTTGATAAATAAAATTAATGTCAATGAAATAATAATAATTGGCTTACAAATCATAGATGTTTAACTTCATAACTTAAAAAGTAAAGAAGTAAGTAAAACATTTAACTAAGTTAACTTAAAAAAGCAAGCTAATTTTAACGTTTTTAATCTAATACCACCAACTGAAAACTTATTTCTGTAACCAAAATCCCTCCAATAATATCTTGGACATAGCCCTTTCCAAACTCTTCAACTCTTGCTCAGCAACATCAGTAAACGATCACTTCAGTGATCACAATCATAATTGAAGAGTTTACTTAGGCGACGCGATAGGTAGACAGGTCAGCTTAACTTGGTTAGGTTTCCTTGAGTGCTGAGAGTACATAGCTGTGTTTTAAGTGGGCGTTGCTCACTTGCTGGTTTGTTTATCTGTTTTTGATAAATCATCAATAAATTTCTCTTTTAGGTCTTTTTCAAAGTGTAAGGTAAGATTACCTTTTCTTTTTTTTTTCTCTTCTTTCCGGTTGTTTCATTTTACTAGTCAACCTGAGCCATTCGGCAAAATTTGTGTCTGATGTGGACAATTCTCACTTAAATATGGATGACGTCCAAAGCAGTAATAGCATGATTTCCAGTAATAACAATTACTTTAAAAGCTCAAAATCCATTAATGAACTGGTGTTGCGGTTGGGTCAGAAAAGTTTTGAGGAAATTCATATTATATGCCAACACAGAGATGCAAAACATAAAATTCCGCGTATCAAATCCATTTCTTATCCAGGCGGATATAAAAAACACATAAACAGACATGATAATATCACCAACATGAAATTTTCGAGGCAGGTTAAACTCATCTTTTCTACTGCCGATCCGGTGTGCGCTGCACAGATCTTAAATCTCGACAAAATTCTGGAAACGCCAATTTCTACGGCAGTAACTTTTGAAAATATTTCGGAACGGTTTCTAGTCTTTGATATACCTACCAATCTACCATTGTCGGAATTAGCGGCTGAAATTATGCATAAAAATGACATGGAAGTGGTTGAGTTGCGACGCTTTGTTAAACTGAACTCTACTCAAGAATTTTCTCCGGTACTCATTACAATCCTGGGAACTTTTTTGCCTGATTCTATTAAGATCTGGTTCACCAACCAAAAAATTCGCCAATTTGTCGATAGAGTCCGACAGTGCTTGCATTGTTATGACTTTACTCATGCAACACGTGTCTGTGACAGGAACATTTGCCCTCGGTGTGGTGTAAACCATGAAGGATTGTGTCAAGATCCGGAAAAATGCATTCATTGTACTGGACCTCATTCAGCAACATCCAAAATCTGCCCACGTCATATCCATGAACAAAAAATTCTCGAGTTCAAGTGCAGAAATCATTTAACTATTGGCGAGGCACGACGCATATATGCTCAATCATCTAAAACTAATTACTCCGACGCTGCTAAAACCAACACGACAGCTCCAAACATAGAAGAAATCGTAAATCAAAGAGTAGAGAGTATTGTTCAGAACATTACGATTAAAATGGAACAACAGACCACTCTTCTAATTGAAATATTCCAAAAAACAATCGAAAATCTTGTGCAATATCTGGTCTCAGTATTCCACCAAACGGACCTCAAAAAATCCCCCTAACCGAAAACGCCAAATGATCAACCTTGTTCCACCCACTAATAATCCCATGCAATGGGATGCAGGTGGAAGCAATGCTTCAGATTAAGACTGTTTTTGCGGTGTTTTTGTTCCGGGTGTTCCCGGTTGTTTTAGTGTATTTATTAATATTCCTCTTGTTTTTGCCCCAAGTTAAGGGCTTTTCTTTTAGTTTCTTAGGGAATAATACCTTCCTGATTTTTTTCGTAATTTTCGGTGATGTCATTCCTCCAGTGGAACTGTCGCAGTCTGAAAAATAAGAAAATCTGGCTCCACCAACCCCCTTTCACAACGTCAGAATTTTGGGTTTTTCAGGAAACATTCCTGAAAGCAGATGATCTTCTTTCATTTCCTAATAAAATCTTTTTCGCACCCACCGTAACAACAGAACAGGAGGTGGCCTACTAATAGGTATTCCTACAAGCATGTCCGGTCGTGTTATTTTTGAAAATTCTCAAGACCCAAACCTTGAGATACTTGCAATAGAAATTCGGTCACACACCTTTTTATTTACCATTGTTAATATTTATGCACCGCATGGGTTGGATATCAATCAGGTTCAAAATTTTTTCAGTACTCTAAAGACGCCAACTTTTATTTTTGGGGATTTCAACCTACACCACCCCTTTTGGGGCGGAAAAACATCTACGCCCAAAAGCGAAGAATTTTTGGATTGGTTGAATCAGTCGCATTTTTCTATCCTGAATACTTCAACGCCCACTCACATCACCCATAATTTCACTTCTTCCGTTATAGATCTCACTCTTTGTTCGGCAGCTCTCTTAAACGAAGTGTATTGCTATGTTTCTGACTGTACCTTCGAAAGTGATCATCTACCAATAGTTATTTCATGGTCCAAACTAACAAATGCAACAAAATATCTTAAAACTATATATTGGAATCAATTCTCAGAGATTCGAACAATTTTCTTCAATCTATTGCTGACCCTACCGTTGAAATAGTCACTGAAAAAATTTCGCACACTATAAATATTAATACCAAAATCAAAATTTTGACTAATAACGAATACCCTCCATGGTGGAATATTGCATGTAATAACTTCTGTCAACTGAAAAAAATAATGTGGAAAAAGGCCAGGAATAGTGTTTCGGTCCCTGATTGGATTCGCTACAAAAAATACCAAAGTAAATTGAAATACCATATTAAAAGGGCAAGGGAAAAATACTGGGAAAATATAACCAATATTCCGAGAAACCCTAAATTATTTTTCCGCATCCTAAATAAACTAACTAGTCACAATAATCCTGATATAAAAAATAACAACTTAATTTTTCACAATAATAGATACATTAGTAATCCAAAACAGCAAAGCAATCTTTTTCAAGTTATTTTTCAGCACAAAATTTCCGTTCTGAACCTATTCCGTTGGATTACAGTATAGACAATAAGTTATTAAATAAAAATATTGAACTTTGGGAACTGCGAAAAGCTATCCAGAAAATGAGAAATACAACGCCCGGCGCAGATAACATTCCAGCTGCATGGTTCAAAAAACTGGATGAATCGTCCCTTCTAGTTATCTTGCACCTTTTCAACCAACAATTGAGTTTTTCTCCAATTCCGAAGAGCTGGAAACACGCTATCATTATTCCAATCCCTAAGCCCAACAAGGATAAAACAAAAACATCTTCGTATAGGCCGATTGCTTTGACCTCTGTTTTCTGTAAAGTCTTTGAACGCATTATTTCCAATCGCATTGTTAATTTTCTGACTTTCACCAAGCGACTTCATACCAATCAGCATGGTTTTATACCTTTTAGAAACAATCATACCGCTATTTATACAATCTATAAATCAATTTTAACAGCACATAATGAAAAAAAAAATATTTTATCGGTATCAGTCTCGACATAAAAAGTGCTTATGACTCCGTGCCTATAGACGAACTAATTTATAAATGTCTTCAAATTGGAATCTCGGGAAACATCGCTAAATGGATTCATGGTTTCCTACAGGACAGAACCTTTCAGGTTCGATGGAGGAACACTGTTTCTGACCCCAAACCTTCTTTTAAAGGCCTTCCACAAGGTAGTGTACTTTCACCAATTCTTTTTGTAGTTTTTTTGAATGACATTTTGAGACTTTGGAAGTAAATGTTGATTGCTCTATTTTCGCTGACGATATTTTTCTTTTCTGCTCACATCAATCGTTATCCTATATTCAAACCCAGCTTCAAAATACTCTTGAGAATTTGTACAAATGGTGTTCTTACTGGAAACTCACAATTAGTGCCGAAAAAAGTGCAATAGTTGATTTATCAAAAAAAGATCAATTTCATTGCCGCGGATAACATATGCCGGAATTCCCCTCATCTGGAGTGATACTCTTAAATATCTCGGAATTCCTTTTTCTAAAATAAACCAAAATGAAATTATTTTAAGAAATTTACGCATAAAAGCCCTTAAAAAAATTAACGGTCTAAAATTTCTGGCATCAAAGAAAAATGGTATTAGGACAAAACATCTTATCACAATTGCAAACAATAGTATACTCAGCACATTTTATTACAGTGCATTAATAATTAAAAATTTCCCGGTCACCAAATTAAACGCCTGTAACACAATTCAAACAAAAGTTCTAAGAATTGTTCTGGGATTACCAATTTGGACTCCAAATATAATTTTGTTAAAAATGTCTGGACAAGAAATTCTTTCAGATAAAATTAAACGTTTGGCATTGCAGTTTTTAATCAAACAATATGCTAACCACTCTTTCTCCCCTTTGATGGTAAACAATGAATTGCAGTTACTTGACAAAGATGAAAACACTCTTAAAAACTCTCTTCAAAATTATAATTGCTCACCAGAACACCTTTTAACCTTGCCAATTGTGCCACGGCATGATCCTCCTTTATGTGAAATTTTCCTTCAGAAGTTCCGTTTCCAAAATAAAGAAAACCCAGTTTCACTTATAGTCAATGATTTTTCAGATTGTATAAACAGATTTTTCTCTGATCACTATATCATAGCCACGGATGCCTCAAAAAGTCACGTCTCAACTTCAATCGCCGGCATTTCTTGCAATCAAAGTTTTTCATATCGCATTAACCCAATAAACTCTGTTTTCACAGCAGAGGTTTTGGCAATTTGTGTCGCCATAGATGAACTAGCTATTGTTGACAAGGACATTTTAATACTTTCTGACAGTTTTTCGGCTCTTAATTCTCTTAAAAATCTTAACATTCATTCTACCTATGCTATTCAAAGACTTGCTTCGAAACTTTTTGTTCGACAAACTTTTAATCAAAATATCACATTTTTATGGGTTCCTGGTCATTCGGAAATTTTATGGAATGAAAAAGCGGATTCTCTCGCAAAGAATACCACGGAACTCTCGCAATTTATTGAATGGATATCCCCGGAAGATGTCATAGCAAACCTGAAAAAACAATCCTACCTAATCTCGGAAACAAATTACTTTAGCAGCAAAATTATGATTTGATAGGAAACTTTCCAGATATTGGAACTATCACAAAATGGACACAGAATAGAAGACAGGATATACTCATTGCTCGTATCATCAGCAGAATGATCGTTACTCCCGCCCTGTTAAATAGATTCAATTTAGATTCCAATCCTTTCTGTAACATATGCAATGAAACCAATGACCTTTTACACATTCTTTTAAGATGCAGAAAATATTCCACCTCAGATTACATCTATGGCAAAACTTGAATATCGACGAAAATAATATCACATTCAAAGCTTTTTATCTAAAATTCTTGATTGCAAAAAAAAAAAATCTGACTTTATTTCTCCAATCTCTTAAACGTTTTGATATTTATTAACTGCAATTCTCTCGGCACTCAGGCGATACTATAAATCCCTGTTTTTGTTCGCGCCACTTTCCTTACTGAGCGGGAAATAGATCTCCCATCCTTTTTAGTGACGTAAAATAGGAAAACGAACTGTTCCCATATAGTGATTAGGGGATTATAGTCCTTGTTGCTTCGCATCCCCATATACTCCTTCGATTCAAGTTCCATAATTGAAGTCTAAAAACTGCTGACTTTCTCCAAAATACAGGCCTTTAATCACTACCGAGTGAAACATGTTCAGCAATATTTTATCCAAATCCATCCCTAGAAATCCTACCATATCAAATACGCATGGCATCGATTCATCCTAAATAAATTCAATTGTGAAATTAACATAACCATCAATCCAATGGAACAAAGAAAAAGTCAAATCAGCTCAACATACATAGTCATTGGAAACTAGAATCACAATTCAAGAAAAAAAATAAAATCCGAAAACTCTGAATCACAAGATATCCTCCATATAAACGTGAACTAAACAGGTTTCAATATGAAATAAAGAAAAAAAATTTGTAATAGCAATATCCAGATAGCAAGAAATTTTTGTGGGTTTAAATCCAGAGGATAACTTACTATTTGGCACCAACAAACACTTCATCAAGAAATACTAGAAAATTTCACCCCTCCATAGAATCCTATTGGATTAGTATTCTCTTCAACAGAAAAAGCCGATACTTTTGTACAAAACTTATAATTCTCCTTCCAAAAATCCCAAGAAAACAACTAATATAATCATGCGACCAAAACCTAATAAAAAAGTTTCCTTAGAATCAAGTTTCCTTAAAATTATCCATCAATTAGCCTCTTAAGCTGCGTAGGAATAATTTTTGGAAAATTCACACACTTCCATATATCAAAATTCTGCACAGACAGCTGCATTCTTCCAGCCGAACAACTCTGTTTTTGGCAAAACTATTCATCCTGTCATCAACCCATTTGAGTAACAAATACCATTACCAAAGGGTTTTTACCACAATAAACCGGAAACATCTTTCTTGATGTACAGAAAATCCTCAACCGACTGTGGCACGACGGACTCTCCTCTAAAACGATACAACAAAATTTCCCAACTTCTATAACTCTTTTAATTGATTGCATGAGTACTAATGCTTTCAAAGTCTGCATAAATCGCAGTCGGCAGTAACTAGTCTCAAGGAAGCGTTTTAAGTCCCGTGCTGTATAATATTTTAATACATGACTTTAAAGTCCAAAAACATCAGTTCCTGTCTTTTCGCAGATGGTTGTGCAGTTCTGGCACAAAGATCAACTCTGCGGTTTGTCGCAGGGACTCTACAAACTTTACAGACTGCCTGGAAGAATGGCGAACAAAATGGAGAAATACAATTAATGTATCCAAGTCTAAAGCAATTATATTTCGTAAAGGAAACACCAGAGCACTCAGCGATGAAATCTTCCACTATGACGAAATATTAACTTTCTTAACTTATTACTTATATTTAATTTTATTGGTTCAAATATCTTGGACTGATAATCGATAACAAATTTAACTTTTAAACACCACTTACAGTACAACAAAGATAAGAGTTGGAAAATGTTTTATACTAGCTTCTTACTTATCACTAAACATTCCAAACTATTTCCCTTTCCAATAAAGTTCTGTTATATAAACCAGTTCTTCGCCCAATACTCACATATGCAGTTCTAGTACGGAGTATAACAGTCAAAACAACCAAACATCAAGTACAAATCATATAGTATAAACTTCTCCGTATTATCACTGGTGCTCCTTGGGTAACACAACAATATATCAAGATTTGAAAACTGACTCAATAGAAGATTTCATCAAGAAAAAAGCTTCATCCTCTCAAATAACAAGAAATCAGTTATTTAATCCCAAACTTTCTTCATACAACTAAACGGAAAACATTACTACCCCTACAGATTACAAACCCCTATTGTTAGATGGAATCACAACTTTCGGCCTGTTTAATTTAAGATATAAAGCAAAGAAAAGAATAAACAGGTCCAAGAACAATCATCTCAAAGCTTTCAAGAAGCAAGTGTTGCGTCCTCCAATCCACTCTACATTTTCAAATTCGACGAATACGAACCCCCTCCCCATTCCAGTAATATAAGAAAGAACAAGTAATATTAAAACAGCTCGGAGAGCTCTTAGAACGTGAATTTGAGATTTAAACACATAGTTGAATATATCTTCGAAGTAAGGTTGCTGCACTAAATATTTTAATAGGTTTTATTATTGCCGTGATTTGGAATTTAACGATATCAACATTATGAGTCTAGCAAATTAATTTCTCAGGATGTTGACTTTTCTTATATTGGAATTTTCTGAATTTTGACTCGGCAAGTCAAGTCAATAAATTCTGATAAAAGTTTTTCACAGAGCTAAAAATGGTACCGTTCGAATAAGAATGTTGTTTTCTATCAAATAAAACTTTAAAAAAAAATTATTTTTAAGTAATTTTTAAACTGCATCAAAATCAATTTTTACAAAATTTTCCCATTTGGCTGGATTTTGTGATTTAAACACATATTGAATATATCTTCGAAGCAAAGTTCCTGCACTAAATATTTTCATGGGTTTAATTATGGCCGTGATTTGGCATTTAACGATATCAACATTATGAGTCTAGCACATTAATTTCTCAGGATTTATTGTATATTGAAATTTTCTGAATTTTGACTCGGCAAGTGAAGTCAATAACTTCTGATAAAAGTTTTCACAGACATAAAAATGGTGCCGTTCAAATAAGAATGTTGTTTCTATCATAAAACTTAGAAAAAAAAATATTTTTATGTAATTTTTTAAACAGCATCTAAATCCATTTTTACCAAATTTTCCCATTTGGCTTTATTTTCCTGAAAATTTTTCAAACAAAATCAAAAAGGTTCAAGGCCAATCAAAATGTATTCATCAGAACTGTTTCCAAACCAAAATTTAGTCAAATCGGTCGGAAAATGTGCTAACTCGCTGAAAACATCTCGGAGAGGGCTTAAAACGTATAACAGGTGGGCTGAAAGGTTCGTAGGCTGACACCTAGATGGAGCTACTAGTATTAAATCCTTATAAGTTTTAGTTAGCCCTAACCTTCAAAAGAGACGTGTATAAATTTGACAGCTGTTGCACTATTAGTATGTGAGTTATAGCATTTTTAGTGAAGCAACTTTTGTTTGTTTGAAAAAATGGATGAAAAGGAATTTCGTGTGTTAATAAAGCATTGCTTTTTGGCGAAAAAAAATACTATTGAAGCCAAGGCTTGGCTTGATAAACTATTCAGACTTTGCACCAGGAAAATCAACCTTAGAGAAGTGGTTTGCTAAATTTAAAATGAGGCGAAATGAGCACCGAGGACGATGCACGCAGTGGAAGCCCCAAAGAGGCTGTTACCGACGAAAACATCAAAAAAAGTCCACACAATAATTTCTGATAACCGTGAAGTTGATTGAGATAGCTGAGATCCTAAAGATATCAAAGGAACGTTTTGGACATATCGTAAATGAATATTTGGATATGCGAAAGCTCTGTTCAAAGTGGGTGCCGAGCGAGCTCACAATCGACCCAAAACAACAACGAAGTGATAACTCTAAGCAGTGTTTGGAGCTGTTCAATCGTAATAAACCCGAATTTTTGCGTCGATATGTGACGATGAAACATGGCTCCATCATTTCACACCGGAGTCCAATCGGCAGTCAGCCGAGTGGACTGCACATGATGAAGCAACTCCAAAGCGTGGAAAGACGCAAAAGTCGGCTGGCAAGGTTATGGCATCAATATTTTGGGATACGCATGGTATAATACTCATTGACTATTTTAGAAAGGGAAAAACCATAAACAGCGACTATTACGTAGCGTTATTGGAACGTTTGAAAGACGAAATCGCGGAAAAACGGCCTCATTTGAAGAAGAAAGTGCTGTTTCCTCAAGACAATGCACCTTGTCACAAATTAATGAAAAAGATGGTTGCCTGAATTGGGCTTCGAATTACTTCCGCATCCACCGTATTCTCCAGATCTGGCACCCAGCGACTTTTTCTGTTCTCCGACCTCAAGAGGATGCTCACTGGACAGAAATTTCGCGCCGATGAAGAGGTAATCGGCGAAACTGAAGCCTATTTTGAGGCTAAAGACAAATCGTACTATAAAAATGGTATCGAAAAATTGTATGACAGCTATAATCGTTGTATCGCCTTCGAAGGCAACTATATAGAATAATAAAATCAAATTCTATAAGAAAAAAAAAAAAGAATTTTTTATGCTAGCCTACGAACTTTTCAGCCCACTTGGCATGTTGAACCTAAAAACAGACTACAAAGGGCTTTCGGATATAAAATTATTTCTGCCTCACTCGTGGCTCAGTTGCAACTTGCTCTGTAAAGAACATTAGGTCTGATGTTCAATCCATTTGTTGTAGACACTGCTTCAAAAAACGAGGAGCAGACATCATTTGTGATGTTCGGTATCTTTCTTCGTTAGTCAGATTACCTGGTGGGGTTTTCAGGGTTTTGCCTCATACGATACACAAATGCGGGGTAGTTCCCCCTAAAATACTCCCATCCTTCAGCTATACGAAGCCAAGTCAGATTTCTACATACTGGTGCTCCACCACAATAGAAGCTGCCCGTTTTCCGCCATCCATTCGTTGATTACTTATGTGATACCCATCCCGTACTGCAGGACACTGAGGATTACTTACTCTTGGATATATATTGGAGAATGCATACTGTAGCGATCCCACCGCGAAACGTAAACAAAGCGGATGTAAGCAAAAGTGCTGTGTGATACGTCGCTACGCGGAGGAATACAGGAAGGTGGGACGCAGCAAAGCATTCCCCGGACAGTTGGAAAACGGCAGTCGACCTGTAAGCATCGCTCGAATCCCTCGTTGCTGTTTTAATTGCAGCATGCTTGTAGTATTTTACTATTTTTGTAATTTTATTAAAGTAGTATGGATAATATGGATACAATAATATTTCATTGGATATCACCGGAATATCTCCTTTTTCAACAGAAAAAGAAAGCACAACTAAAAGCAACAGAACAATGGAAGGATAGCAAATATGCTCCGGAACTCATGCATTTCAATAGTTTTAAACCTAAACACAGACTTTTTCCTAATCATCGAAGGGAAGAGGCTCTTATTTTCAGGTTCCGCCCAAAAACATATCCTTGCAATACCAACATGATGGTATTGCATCATGATACCATCATCCTTGCAATACCATCATGATGTATATTTAATTTCGACATTACTACACATATTATAAGACAGCGACGACACTTCACATTCACATAAAAGTCTCATAACCCTCTGAGCTGTGGTCTCATACCCCCATGTTTTCTTTCTCGAGATTAATACTTTTTTATTTACTTTTACTTCTAGTATTAATTGTACTCACATACTTCCTTATCATCGTTCAACTGTTGAAATATTATGATCTATTTCATCTGCTATTTTATCCATTTTTTCCTTACCCCCATTTTCTTTTGGTTGCCGAAAAGTACGTGCAATGATTCCTTTCTTTTAAAATTGAATTTGTGATCCACCATAAGCAATGGAATGAAGAATTTCGAGTTTTAGAATAAAAATGTCCAATTTCACCCTTCAATTCTTTTATCTCTAGTATTCATATAATCCATTTGATTATATTCAGATTGAAGTAAATTTTGAATCTATCCTCAAATATTTACTGATATTTGAGGATAAATTCAATAGAGCGGTTATTTTTTGTCTGATTCAATTGCCGCAATTCTGACTGTTAGTTCAAACAAGCCACCTTCATCAGAGGAAATCTCCCAGTGTCAAAATCATATGCGGGAACTGACTTTAAAAATGAAACGGGTGGTACTTCAATGGATACCTGGCCACTGTGGCATTTTTGGGAACGAGCAGGCCGATTGTCTAGCAAAAAAAAAAAAGGCTCAAGACTACTTCAAATGAAATCTTCGTCACTGTCACTCCATTCTATAAAACTATATATCAAACAAATAATGACTAAAAACCACAAGTTACAATTTCAAGATCTGATTAAGTTTAAGCGTTGTAGAGCTGAAGATCTTTTAGCAATACCCAACAATCCGTGAAGGCATGCTGTCGTCCAGTTCCGACTTCTGACTGGTCATGACTGTCTAGCAGAACATCTCCATCGCCTTAAAATCTTTTCGATCCCTGGCTGCCCCCTATGTGGATCAACAGACCCAATGAACAGAGACCACCTCCAACGATGTGCCGTACTTGATTGCGACTCGGAGACAGCGCTTTACTGGCGTGCAAGAAAACTCTTAAAGCAATGACTTCGGTAAACTTTGCATTTTTTGGACGTTTATTCTGTTGTATTTTTCCTTGTTATTATTATTATTATTATTATTTTATTTTACTTGTACTTGCCTTGCCATTGGAAATAAACATCTCTAGTATTTTAACAACATTTGGATATGGCAAGATACCAGGTTTCCTCCGTTCAAGCAATCCGTCAACAAGCTTCAAAAAGAAATAAAGCAAATGATTCACAAATTAAAAATGACAGATGGAATGAATTTTTATTAGGCCTAAATCCAGAAGATAATTCTCTCTTCAAAATTAACAAACATTTTATCAAAAAATATCCCAAAATTCCTCCACTGGTTGGATCCTCAGGTCTTATATTCTCATCTTCTGATAAAGCGAACTCTTTTGCTGAAAACCTTGAACTCTCCTTTCAAGAAAACACTGAACCTTGCGATTACTCTCAAATTGAGCATGTTGAAGATACAGTAACTTCCTTTCTAGCTGATCATCAAAATTAGCATAACAATTTTTTTTTCTCCATCTGACATAATTAACTTATCAAGAATCTCAACATTCGGAAATATTCTGGACCTAACAACATTCCAAATAAAGCCTTAATGTGTCTCCCTTAATGCCATTACTCATCTTGCAAAAATCTACAACAGCTGTACTAAATATCACTACTTCCCTCCTATCTGGAAAAAAAGCAAATATCATCATGTTCCCTAAACCTGGCCAAGATAGGAAATTTCCTCAAAATTATCGGCCCATCAGTCTCCTTAAGTGTGTAGGAAAACTTTACGAAAAACTCTTAGTGAAACATATTACTTCTTTTTTGAGATAAAAATTCCATAATTCCACCAGAACAATTTGGATTCCGTCAACATCACTCAACTTGTCATCAACTTCTACGTGTCACCAATATCATCACTGAAGGATATAACTATAAATTTTTACAGGAGGTGTCTTCCTAGATGTCAAAAAGCTTTCGATCGACTGTGGCACAATGGACTGATCTACAAAATGATCAAACTTCAATTTCCAACTTGGATCACACTTATCATTACAAATTATCTTAAAAATAGAACCTTTCAAGTTCGACTTCATAATGAATTCTCCAAAAATTTGTGCTGGTACAACCTCAAGGAAGCGTGCTAAGTCCTATTCTCTACAATATCTTTACCTACGACTTTCCTCAGTTCACTAACATTTCCACTTGCCTATTTGCTGACGATGTAAAGGTTGCGTAGTGTTATTAAAATCCAGACGGCAAAATAAAAGACGATAATCAATTTTCACATTTACATCTTTATTCCATTTCTTCTAAAGCCAACTACGTAATACCAACTACGTTCTGTTTTCATTCTAGCGGGAAATTCCCTTTTTTAACAGTGAAAGTAGAAGTCGTTCAATGTGTATTCCATTTTCCATCAATAGGTGTCGCTACATCACTCCCCTACCAGTAACAAAGTTACGTTACTTTGAAAATGGTAGAAGAATTAATATATCTATACAAATAATGGCGAACAAATACACATTGATACAAATTTAAATTGCACAAAATAATTACAAATACAATTACATATAAAAATTTACATACAATAAATCAAGTTAACTTTTAAAATGGACATGGACGAATTATAATTTTGAAGAAAATTCAATAATGTCATTGAAACGAACAGGAAGTTTTACTTGTCTTCCACAACGTGTTGTTGTATTTGGTTGTGCAACTTGCTGACTTGGTATAAATGTTTGCTCACTCGGCACAGATGTATGATCATTTGATGACGTTGGATTCAGATGTTCATTAGGTTGTAACACATATGCCGGTTTTAATCTATCCACGGAAATATTAACTTGTTTATTTTTAATTGATAGAAGAAAGTTTTTAGGGGATCTTTGCAATACCAAATAGGGTCCTTCATATGGGGGTTCTAAAGGTTTTTTAACTCTGTCAATTCGCAGAAACACATGTGAGCATGTGTACAAATCTTTTGGAATGAAGATCTTTTGTTGACATTTGTTTTTGGATTGGTATGGTTTTAAGTCGGCCATCTGTTTTCGGAGATTGCTTACAAAATTATCATCAGATATTGGCAATCTGGATTCTTCAAAGAATTCGCCTGGTAATTTAATAGTTTTGCCATAAACCATTTCAGCTATTGTATACTTACAGTCCTCATGTAGAGCAGCTCGCAAACCCATAAGAACCGTTGGTAATGTGTCCGTCCAACGAACGTTGTTATGACATCTAATAGCTGTTTTCAAGGTACGGTGAAGACGTTCAACTTTTCCATTACTCTGAGGATGGTAAGAAGACGTATGGTTTACTTTAACACCACATAGCGCAGCTAAACTTCGAAATAGTTCTGAAATAAATTGAGTGCCTCTGTCAGTAATAACACAAGTAGGTACACCAAATCGGGTAATCCAATGCTCATAAAAAGCTTTTGCTATACTTTCTGCAGTGATATTTGATAACGGTACCACTTCCATCCAAGAGGTAAACCGATCAATACACGTCAAGCAGTATGTGTATCCATTAGAAGGTGAATAAGGTCCAATTAAATCTATATGAACGACACTAAATCTCTCATCTGGTGCTTGAAATTGTGAATATTCTGATTTTGTATGTTTAGTTATTTTATTTTTCTGACAGTTGATGCAAGTTTGAGTCCACTGTTTAACATCTTTTTTCATATTTGGCCAAATGAATCTTTTAGTTATTTCTTTTACAGTAGTTCGAATTCCAGAATGAGCTAAACTGTGAATTATATTAAATATTGTCGTTCGAAAATTTTTTGGTATGAATGGTCTGATACTGGAAGTAGAGGTATCACAATGCAAGAGCTTTCCTGATGGCAATTGGTGTTCTTTAAAATGTAATGATTTGGAATGTAATTTCAATTCTTGCAATTCATCATCATTAATTTGTGCATCTGCTATCAAGTCATAATCAACAATAGGTGAATCGATGTTCTCAATTCTAGACAGTCTGTCTGCTACCACATTGTTTCGACCACTGATATGGTATAGGTTAGTAGAGAATTGTGAGATATATTGTAGGTGTCTTAGTTGTCTGGGGGAGGCTTTATCATTGTTTTGCTTAAAAGCGAATGTTAACGGCTTATGATCAGTATAAATATCGAAATCTCGACCTTCAAGTAAATGCTTAAAATGTTTAATGGATAAATATATACCCAAAAGTTCACGGTCGTAAACGCTGTAATTTTTCTGAGCATCATTAAGTTTTTTAGAAAAAAATGCAATTGGCTTCCATCCATTTGGTTCTTTTTGTTGAATAACTGATCCAATAGCCCAATCAGATGCATCTGTGAGAAGTGCCAGAGGGTAATCTGAATTGGGATATGCCATTAACGCTATTTGAGCAACATCTTGTTTGCATTTTTCAAAACTTTGTCTAGTTTCATCGGTCCATGGTATTTGGCGTCGATCTTTTTTTGTAGATCCTTTCAAAAGTTCATGTAGAGGGGCTTGAGTTTTTGCGGCATTATTTATATAATTACGATAAAAATTGATCATTCCTAAGAAGGAACGTAATTCGTGCATAGTTTCTGGCAATGGATATTCTATGATAGCTTTGATCTTTTGAGGTTGAGGTTGTGAGCCTTCCGCAGATATTTGATAGCCTAAAAAATCTATTACAGGTACTCCCAAAACTGATTTGCTAACATTAATCCGTAGACCATATTTATCTAAGCGCTGGAAAACTATTTTAAGATGTGAACGATGTTCTTCCTCGCAAGAAGAGGCGATCAACACATCATCTAAGTATGGAAACACAAAGTCTAGACCATAAAGAACTTCATTTATAAACCTTTGAAATGTTGCAGGGGCATTTTTGAGACCAAAACTCATCACATTGAATTGATAAAGTCCAAAAGGTGTGATGATGGCAGTTTTTGCCTTATCTTCATCTGCTACAGGAATGTGATAATATGCTTTAGTAATGTCAATTTTAGAAAATATAGTTTTATTAGTTAAAATATGTTGAAAATCCTGGATTCGAGGTATGTTATATCGATCAGGTATAGTTAAATCATTCAATCTTCTATAATCACCACACGGACGAAAAGAACCATCTTTCTTTGTTACTATATGTAAGGGACTTGCCCATTCTGAGCTAGATGGACTAATAATGTTATTGTCTAGCATATATTTAAATTCTCTTTTAGCTATTTCCAACCGTTTTGGATCTAATTGTCTTGCTTTACAATTTATAGGTTGTCCTTTAGTTATAATATGATGTTTTACATTATGTTTAACATTTGAAACAAGAAAATTTGGTTTTGTTATATTGGGATACATAGAAAATAAATCAGAATATTTACATAAGCTGCTCGTTGTATTTACACTTTCATTAATAGAGATAGGTGCAATGTCACCATAAACTGCAAGGTTAGTTACACCATCAATTAATCTTTTATGCTTGATATCAATTAATAAATTGAACTTATTTAAAAAATCTGCACCTAGTATAGGTTTACTAATTTTAGCCACAATAAACGGGAATTGAAATTCTCGGCGCAAACCTAGATCAAGATTTAAAATTTCTGTACCAAAAGTATCGATTGCAGTATTATTTGCAGCATATAATTTATAGTCACTAATAAATTTGTGTTTAGAAGTATAAGGAATAAGACTTACGTCCGCTCCACTGTCAACCAAAAAGCGTAAACCCGTTTTTTTGTCGTTGACAAATAGACGGAATTGACGGCAATGTGTTGTATTTTCAGCAGCAGAGTCTGCCGTTAATTCTGTTGCTGATTCTGGTTTTCCGAAGGATTATTTTTCCATGCACATGGAGCTTGGCATTTATCAGGAAAACATTTTTCTCGAAAACGAAAATGGTAATAACAGTATTTGCCAGAAGGATTATAATAGCGATTGCGAGACTTACTTCGATGAGAAGAAGAGTATCGACCTCTATGTCTTGATTGGGAACGAGAGTTCCTTGTGACACTCAGTTTTGCAAGTTTATTATCCAAAGATGCAATTTGTTGTTGTAACGCAGTTATGGCATCTGATCCTGATGAAACATTATTGCTTACGCAGTAAAAGTTCTTGTTTTGGTTGCATTTCAAGAATACGATCCGCCATTAATGCCAGTTTCTCAATTTCTTCATCACTAACTAGTAAAATATTCCGCACGGAATCAGGCATTTTTTGTAGAAATAATGTTGTTAGCACTTTGTCAGTAATTCCATCAGTAGCCAGGTTTCTCATTTTTTGTAAAAGTTGACTGGGTTTAAGATCTCCCAAATCAAGTCCTGTAAGTAGTCTCTGAAGACGCTTATTTTCGCTTTCTTTAAAAGTATTCAGCAAACGTTCTTTTGCAGCGGTATATTTTGTTCTATTATCATCACTTATAATGTCCCACAAACTTTCAACAAATTTCGGTTCTAATTGCGAAACTAAGTAGTTGAATTTTGTATCCTCGGCTGTTATTCCACAAATTGAAAACTGTGCTTCAACTTGAAAGAACCATATTTCTGGTTTTTCTGCCCAAAAAGGAGGTATTTTGACACTTACCCGCGCTACTTCATCTTTTTTCGCCGATCCATTTGTTTCAGTCATTTTGTAAATAAATCACAGTTTGCAAACAATTCACGGGTCACCAAGTATGTGGCGGCTTTGTAAAGGTTGCGTAGTGTTATTAAAATCCAGACGGCAAAATAAAAGACGATAATCAATTTTCACATTTACATCTTTATTCCATTTCTTCTAAAGCCAACTACGTAATACCAACTACGTTCTGTTTTTCATTCTAGCGGGGAAATTCCCTTTTTAACAGTGAAAGTAGAAGTCGTTCAATGTGTATTCCATTTTCCATCAATAGGTGTAATTCATCAAGATTTAAAAATTGATTCTATTGACAACTATATTACTAAACTTTCTAGAAATTTCTTCAATACCATTGCTATTCACGAAAACCCTCTCATCAAGGCACAAACTATATTTACGCAATTGAATGGAAAATATAAGTATCCTTTCTCTACTTCTAAATGGAATCGAAGCCTCAAACCACCATAATTTCCTGCTCACTTATCGCTTTTTAGATATTTTACTTCGACGCATATTTACTGACCATAAATTCCTTGTTACGTTTCCATCACCGACGATTTACATTTTTCTTACTTTCTTCTTTTTTCTCTCAAATCATACGATTACTATTATCTATTTATCATGACTTTTCTTTCCTACTGCCTTCACATACCATTGAGTAGATGAACGCTTCGCGTTCAGGCACTCGACATCTTTTTATTCAATAATGATGAACAGCATTTGGATAAATTGAGATAAAGCAGCATCAGCGAGCGTAAAACTTAAAAGTTGCAAGACTGGACATCACGCTGTTTGTTTTGAAATTTCCGCGCATTTCTTGACGAGTAAAACTTTGCAATGAGGGGGGGGAGGGCCTGAATGGCCGAGTGGCTAGCGCTCTGGCGCTCGGTACCACAGGTTTCGGGTTCGAGCCCCGGCGGTGCCATGGATGTTCGTAGTGGTTCGGAATCCACTTTAAACCGTAGGTCCCGGTCTAACACGATCGTAGAGCGTTGTGGAGAGTGACATATTAAAAAATAAGGAAAAACTCACTGTTCATATATATAGTGATTAGGGGATTATAGTCCTCGTTGCTTCACATCCCCATATACCACTTCATTCATCATCCCATTTTTTGCAATGAGGATTCTGGCGCTCGGTACCACAGGTTTCGGGTTCGAGTCCCGGCGGTGCTATGGATGTTTGTAGTGGTTCGGAATCCACTTTAAGCCGTAGGTCCCTGTCTAACACGATCGTAGAGCGTTGTGAGGAGTGACCTATTAAAAATAAAAAAGAAAACTAACTGTTCATAAATATAGTGATTAGTGGATTATAGTCCTTGTTTCTTCACATCCCCATATACCACTTCATTCATCATTTGCAATGAGCTTTTCTGGATTATGCAATTCTAAGCTGCTACATCACTGTTTTAATTTTTGCTGTTGGTAACATCTTCTATCTCTCTTTGAGGCTTACAGTTTGAGAATCGTTAAATTACATTGTATTCAGTTGTCCAAATAAAGTTTTTTGTCTATTACAATGCTTCCATTACCAAAATGTAACTAAAGGTTGTTGTTGAAGCATAATAACTGTCTGTTATCTTAAATTAGTTCTTGGCTTATATTCTTTAATGCTTCCACTTATTATATGCTATAATATGCTTCCATTTTTTTTGGATAAGCTTCAGTAAATTATTCAGGTGTATTAGTCAACATTTCGATACGGATATAACGTCTCAACAATTTAATATTTGAATTTCCTTGAGATATTAAAATAGAAAATTATTTATGATATTAGATTATGATGTATGACATTTAGTTTTGCGTGGGAAATTAATGTCAAAAAAAAAAAAGTTTACATTTTCTCATCCTTTTTTTATTTATTGTATAAAATTCAAACCTATAAATTGTTTCTCAAAAGATTTGGTTTTCAATGTCTCGAAAATATGCTCAACTATTCTTAATTTAGTAAAAAAGAATTCGTCTATGCAATAACCCAAATTCTCATAGAAATATAATTTTTGATAAAAGTTTTATTAACTTGAGTCATAACTTTGTTCGACTATTACTTCTTGAAATTTATTAAAAAAATATAATACTAAATATAACCACTATTTTTTGATACTGCCAATTACTATTTATCTCATAAAATTGTATTCTGACTTTCTTTAAAAAGAAATGTAATGTGGTAAAATATATCTTATTACTGGAATGAAAAATAAAATGTTTTTTAATAAATCAACTTATTTGTTGTCTTTATTTTTAAAATAGATATAAAATAAATGCAGTGCATATATAATATGTGAAGGAGTGTAATTTATAAATATATGGTGTTGTTTATTTTTATCTTATGCCTGATTTATTATTTTCTTACGTTAAATAACAATTTTCACATTTTACGAAAATTATTTACATATTTTTAAATTTAGCTTTAAAAATAAGCAATAGCCATAACTGGTTCCTCTAACTTGGGTATATCCCCGCAAATAATATTTCCGTGATTAATAAATTGTTTAATTAAAGCAGATGTTCTCAAATTTTGCTCAAAATCTGAACACATATTCTGCGAGTTTTCTGTAAATATTTAAATTCAAAAATAAGTAAATAAAATCTAAAACAACCTCAAATCATAGTATTTAAACATTTCATACAATAAATTATCTAATTATTCCAATGGTTCTAAACAATCAGCCATTTTCTTATTATACTGCTCGCACTATACATAAAGAATATCTGCTTAATATTAAAAATGCATTTTATATGCTACTGATATTAAATAAACAGTAAATATTACATTAAAACTGATTAAAATTACATTATACTTAAATAAAAATATAAAGTCTAACATTGAGTGTGTTACATTAAACTGGTAAAATGCATGATACTAAAAACTGAAAAAAAAAAAAAAAAAATTGCTATTTTGGTTTAGTAAGTTTATTTTTAGTTTATGTATTTATTTTTTGTAATTATCCTGTGTCAATCATTTCCTATGTTGAACTTAAAGTATTGTTATTAAGTTAAATTAAATTATTCCATTAAATAAAAAATAAAATGAGAAATGTTTCTATTTAATATTAAATTGCTAAAATCTCATATTATATTGAATATCAATATGATTTCTTAAAATTATTTTTAAAAAATTTGGAGTTTGTGGTGAATATTATTTCCTTTATTAAAAAACATTGTGTTTTTTTTCCCTCTAGAATATAGGAAATGATTTTTTACTCATAAAACTATTTTGAAGATATACATGGGGATTCATACCAGATAGTAACTCTATAAATGCCATGCTTGTGATAAATCTTTTATTCCCAAATGTTTTTAATGGCGATTCAGTTGGATTTTCTTAATCCCTTTTTCTAATTTATTTTTTTGTTGCAAATAGTAAATGTATTGATTTATATCAAATTATATAATATAAGCATGGTTTTCAAATAGTATTTTTCATATTGCATTTACCAAAATATTCTCTTGCATAATATTTTCTGTAAAAATTACCCTCTTCGTTGTAGTTATGATTTTTTTCTTCAGATACTTCAAATTCTTCCAAAAACACCATCATTTCCCTTTTGTCAATTTTCTGCACATTTGTCCTCAAGTACAAAAATATATTTAATAACTCAACCTAAACGGAATTTTCAGTATTTTTTTCTCGTCGTAGCAAAGCATTTCCTCTGAAAATTTGATATGTCGATGCTCATAAGAATTGATTTGAACTTAAGCACTCATTCAGACCATGCTTACATCTGAAGTAGATATTTTGGTGGAGTCAAGAGGAGTTATCCTTTACAACTTCATAGGAGTAGATCAAACTATTAATACAAAAAACTGATATTGTGCATCAAAAGTTGTCATTAGAATCAGTATTGGTGAATCAAAAGGCATTCTTCTTCTTCATGATAACGTAATACCTTTCATTACATGAGTAACACTTCAAAATCAACAGCTTCATCCACTATTTTCACCAGACATTTCTCCTGCTGACTATCACTTTTTTTATACATTTGGGATAATTTTTAAATCAATCATAAAGCTGTCAAAACAACTTTTACTGAATGTATTGACACTAAATCAAAGGCGTTCTTTGAAACTGGCATAAAAATGCTTTGTAATAGAAGTCCATTAAAGCATATTTTAATCAATTATGTTCAAATAATTTATGTTTGTCTTCTTTTAAAAATTGTGTACTCAAAGTTCATTTCACACAGAACAACCAATGCTTACAAAAGTAATTTTTAGTTTTCAATTGAAATGATAAAAGATTCTAATAATTATTTTAAATGATATTTTTAATTAAATATTCATAAATTAGAATTACTAATTTCAAACAATATTTAGTATTTTTTGTAAATTTTTCTTTTCTTAAACAAAAAGAATAAGTATCGTATTAGATCAGATTTCTAAGTAAAAAATATTTTTAAATTTAAAAAAATTAAATGTTAAATAATTTGTCAAAGTTTTAATTATTAATGATAATTTATTTAATATGTATATTTTATATGCAATGTTAATATTTAATATGTATTTTTAATTTTTCAAATTTTATTAATATTATTGAAATATTTGGGTTCAGCTATTAATTCTTAATTACTTATTAAAATTTTAGTATGCTGCATATATAATCTGAATTTTATTTACTGTCAAAAATAGATTTTCTTTAATTTGTGAATTTTTATTTATTTAAGATTATTAACATCTCAAATTGTTTAATTTATTATTTTCTTAAATATAATTACAAACATTTCTTGAAATTGTTCGTTCTATTTTGTCCAAAGGTCTATTTTTTTTTTTTTTTTTATAAAACCATCCAGATATGATTTGAGATTAAAATATTATTTGGAAATGATGCTAATTTGCATAAAAATTATTTAAAGAAAGTATATGTTATGAAAATTTGTGTTAAAATTTTGATTATCCTGTCAGACCAATCAAGTAATACAGTATAAACAGCATCCTCCTTTTATAACTAAGCATAATAACTGTTTCTGTTTATTTTTATTATGGAATCTTCTTTAATGGTGAAGTTACATAGAAGAAATCTTGGTATTTAATAGTTATTATCTTATGAATGATAATTTTGCCATAATAAATTCTGAATAAGCATTTTCATCTTCAATTACTATAATTGAATTTTGGCTTCAATTACTTAAATGACTTATTATTAGGTAATAATACTTTTCATGAAATTTTTTGAAAATTTCCATGAATTACTTTAATGCATATTTTTTTTTTCAGCTGTGTGTAGCAGTTATGAAAGGATTTTGAAGAGACATCAATGACCCCTTTTTTGTACGCTCCTTTTTTAAATTGAATTATACGAACAAGTGCATTACAGAGTCTTTATTTTTGCACTTGAAAAGTAGCACAACATTCATTTCAAAGAACAATTGACGTCTTATCAGAGAACCTTTCCCTTGCTTGTCTGTATCACACTCATGAAACTGATTTAAACAAACACACTAGAAAATGACCCTTCCAATGTCAATCCTGCAGCAAAATTTTTCTCTGTGCTCTAATTAGAGAGGACATGTGGTAGCTTGTGAAAAGAGACAATCTAAGATTTTAGCTAAAAAAACAAACAAACAAACAAAAAAAAAAAAAATAACAACATCTGGAATGTCATTTACAACATTTAATTTATATCCCTATAAATAATATTATCCCCATATTAAATATATCCCCATATTAATTATGTCCCCATATTTAACCCTGCAATAATATATATATATATTAATAATAATATATATATATATAATATAATAATATATATATATCCCTGCAATATGGGGATATAATTATATCCCGTATTAATAATATTATCCCATAAATAATATTATATTAACATTAAATGTATTTGGAACATTTAAAAACATCTGTTAATGTATTGTTTTTAAATGCTAGGCATTTGACATGAAGTCACTCACCACTGGAATGACACACATATATATATACATAATGGCAGATTTATGATTTTCTAGGCTGAATTATGAAGTCCTATTGTGGCAGTGAAACAAATACCCCCAGGGAAGTAACATTTAAAAGGTTTACACTTTTTTCCTTAAGCCTTGTCCAGTCTTTCTTTTCTACCTATTTAGGTATTCTACTTATCTCTGAAATAAATTTAGAAAATTCAGTTCAGTTTCTTTTTTGTTGTATTTCTAACTAATTCTTCCATTTCAGAAACCCAACTTGCTGTTTACTTTGCATCTCAAACACTACTCCAAAAAAAAAAAAAAGGATTTACTTATTTTTTGTGAAAAGCCTGATGGCCAACTGACTAGCTCTCTGGCTTTGGTACCACAGGCTTCAGATTCGAATCCTGGTGGTGGCATACATGCTTGCCAGTTGTTTGGAATCCATGTTAAGCTGTAAGTCCTGGTCTAATTGGCCCAATGTGTGCAAAACATTATTGTAGAGGGACAAACCAAATCTTAAAATGTATTATAATTAATGTATTCTTTCAATATGTGTATATTGAAAGAAAAAAAAAACATTAATTAAAATACATTTTTTGTTGAATTACATATAAAAAAAAAATGCCGTAATAACATGAAAAACAAATCATAATATTTCATTTTCTGCTATACATATTTTAAATGCTACCAGTTTGTTATTGTATGTATTCAATTAATTTATGAATAATTGTTGATTTATTTAAGAATCTCTGTAATTAAAATAAGAAAATGCTGGTGGTTGCTTATAAAATAATCCATGTTTTTGTTAAAATATGTATTGTTTTTTAAAAGGCTTGGTGTTTTTTTTAATATTTTTGCATATATCATAAAAAGAATTTATTATTGTTATTGTGCAAAATTCAGTTTGAATACATAAAAAATTTTAGGAAATGATCACTGTCTATAAGAAATATAGTATAAAACATAAATTTGATGAATTATAGAAATTTCCGGTACTTACGTATTAACGGTACCTTGGCGACAGTTGCGCCAATAAAGAGCACACGCGCCAACCGCAGCTACAGATTTGGCGCCAATCTACACTTAAAATTTTTGTTTCAAATAATAAAAATATATGAAACACTTCATTTAAAATCAAAACGCTTTCAAAATATTTTTATTCCAAATAATAAAGATTGGCGACACTTAAAAACGCCAAGTCTGTCGCCAAGGTACCGTTAATACGTAAGTACCAAATTTTCTAATGGAAAGTTTGGTGTTACTTTACTCTGTAGAAATTTAAAGAAGACAATTTTAAAAAATCTATAAAATTTAATTTTGTTTTACAAATGTGCATCATTTTAGTGATTTCAACCATCTTAATTTATGACCAATCACCAATATTTTACTTATGCTATTTTCTTAAATTGCACTGTTTGGAAAGTATTACATGAAGTGCTTTTGTATTGATTTCACTACCAAAGACATATTACTCATTATTAAAATAATAATAAATATATGAATTAAATAATTTGTATCAAATTTTATATAATACTAATATTTTCATATTTTAAAATTTCTGAAAACCTTCTAAATTATAATTTTTTATTTCTTTTGCAGATGATAGTTTCCATTCTTCCCGACTGACTAAGCCTTATGTGTGTCCCTTTTGCGAATACTCCTCCCTAAAATTGCATTGTGTAAATGTGCACATCCTTACTCATGCTTCAGAGAAACCTTATCTTTGCCCTTTCATGTGTGGCAGAGCATTTAATCAAAAAGGTAATCTAAAGAGACACCTCAGGATACACACTGGAGAGCGCCCCTATCAATGCGGTCTGTGCAGCAAAGCCTTTGTCGAGATGACGATCTGAAAAGACATATGATAGTTCATCAAAAGAAGCAAATATAGTAAGCTTTCAGAAAAATACTTTAACTAGGAAGGCATTTCATACCATACTGATACTGATAATCAGATGTTTCCTTGGTACTTACGTATTAACGCCACCGCAGCTACAGATTTGGCGGTTTTTAAGTGGCGCCAATGTACGCACTTAAAAGTTTCGTGACAAATCATAAAATATATAAAACACTTTATTTAAAATCAAAACACTTTCAAAATTCAAACACTTTATTTAAAAACAAAGTACTCAATTGATTTCGGGGGAAAATGGGCCGATATAGAGTTTAACATAGATGCAGAAAAGTCTCTATTTTGGCGCATTGACAGCTCTTTATTGGCGCATTAGCGCTTTTATTCTGCTGCGGTGGCGTTAATACGTAAAAGTACCTCCTTTTTTTATTATTATTATTTGCAAAGTATTCTCCCCCCTCAAAAAAAAAAAAAATGTGAAGATGCAGTTAAAGAAGGGCGTAGATTCATACCCAAGAAGAGCATATTAATCAAAATACTTTTTTAGAAGGAGCAAGTTTTACATACAGAGTAATTTGAATACAAAACATTAGAACCTTTGAAGAACAACGTTCCTTTTATATTTCTTGAAAATGGATTCCCCACCCCCCTCGGAGGAAAAAAAGCATTTTTTTCTAAAGTAATATAAGGACACCAGAGAAGTTATAGAAGGAATGCCCATTTCTCTTAGCAACGAATTGTTAATTCATTTAACGTTATGAGGGTTCTCTTCTTTTATATATTGTGAAAAAAAAAAAACTATTTTAGTGTATGCCAGAAAAGAAGTTTTGTTTTTTCACTTTTAAAAATTTATAATGATTATTATATTATGAAATTATTATTATTTATAGATTGTGTATTTCTGGAAGAGGTTTTGTGTACTTATTTAACAACAGTAAGATTAAATTTTAAAAAATTATTTTTTTGTTTTGTTGCTTTTTAAATATTTGAAGTTATCTTCTTTGCAATTATTCATCTAAATGTATAAGTTGTTTCAATGTTTTTAGTTAATATTTTTGAAATTTTAGTTTTGGATTAGCTGTGTCTTACCTTTATTATAATTAAGAATTTATAATGTTTTAGATATTAACATTAAATCTGAAGTTTTATTTAAACAAATGGTATCAAAAGTTTTTGTAATTTGTCAGTTTTTGTTTATTTTATTTCAGAATGACATCTAATTGTTCTGACTTTTTTCCAGAAATATGTATTTATTATCAAAAAATTGCAATTAAAATATATTGAGCATAAACTTTTCATGATTGTTTGAGTATATTGAAGTTTTTAATTGTTAATATCTTTTGATTACGAATTATAATCTTGTTTTCAGTTACAGAATATTTTCAAGTTTATTTTTATGCAAGTTTAAATTACAAGACAAATTTTAAAGGATTAATACCCGAAATTAGTTTTTAGAGGTTCATCTATTATGAATATTTTCATCGATGTACATTTTATTTAGAAAAACAAAGTTAAAGAAATCATTGTACAGGTATTTGCTTTTCAAAGTTTTGAACTATGCAAAATGATTGCTATTCAAAAATTGTTAATCTAATTCGGTACTGAAATATCTTTTAATACCTCAATAGTTTTTACTGAATATTATAAAATCTCCATTAATGTTTTTATGTAGTATATTCAAAATTTTTGCTATATTCTCAATGAACATTCAGTGAAAATCATATAATGTATTTCATAAAACATTTATTTTTTTACCATACATCCATATTTTTTCTGATAAATGCAAATTTCTAAATCCATATTTTTCTGGTTCTTAAAAAGTTGTGAAGATAAATTATTTTTATGTTACAAAATTTTTTCTTTTTAATATTATGTCATTTTTTTGTTAATTATTTATTTATTTTTTTTATTTAATTTTATTCTTTTCCAAAATAGTTCAGAAGTGCAATGCTTCTATTTCAGAAGCTTTACAATTTCTTAATTATAAAGTTGTCTCTATTATATGTACCCTGGAAAAATAAAGTTTTGTACTAAAAGAGATAATTTTTAATGTTTACAGTAATTAATAATTAGGATTTTACTAATTAATTATAATTAGTATAGCTATTATTAATATAATTAGAAATTATAATTCTATTAATATAATTGATAGTTAATAAAATATTAATTACATAATCTATAAAAAAGAATTTTGTGATGATTGTATTAACTTTCATAGTATTTATAAATACTATTTTATTTAAAAAAAAAAAAAAAAAATTTTTTTTTTAGAGTGTTTATTGTTTAATGTTCCTGTCTTCTGATTGAAAAAAAGGATTACCATAATTATATGGTTAATTTTATTTAAATTGAAAGAAATTATTTTAAATTAAAGCAATTTATCTGTGCATCAAGTTATTTTAGGAAGGAAAAAAAAAACATTTGATTTATGAAATGATTATTCTCAAAGCAATGTTTTTTGCATCCAATATATAGGAATGCAAATATCATTTACATATTTGTTAGTTCACTTACAAATACCTCTATGCTAATGAAAAATGGATGATTATTAAAATGAATACCTTAAGATGGTTTACATGCTGTTTTATTTTGTGTTTTATGTATTCAATTTTTGAAATGGTTTATGCATTATGTCTAGGGATCCTAATTTCCTTTTTTTACAACAAACCATCCAAACATGATTTTGGTTTAAAATACTATTTGAAATTATGCAAATTTACATGTAATATATACAATTTAAGAAATACGTTAAATTTTTTTCTTTCTATCTTCCTTTATGTTAAAAAAAGTATTTCGATTATCCTATTGAGTGTGAAAAGCATCTGTCAAGATAATTTCTTATTAACTAATCATGATGTTTATAAGTATTACATTCTTATTTCTTTAAAGGTGAAATTGCATGGAAGAATTATTGGTATTTGTTAATATCTTATGAACGATGCACTACTTTTGTTTTGTAATGACACACTCCAAACAAATATTATGGTTTGAAAAACATTTTGGTGTAGGTTCTTTTAAGTTTTTAATATTGTACATAAAGTTTCATGTTTTATAATGTGCTTTGAAATTTTTAATGTGTAGCATTTTATTCCCAGTGGGTGGCGAGGGGAGGAGACACCGGTGCCGCTTCTCTGAATACTCCTCCCACAGATGGAGCCACGTGAAGGAGCACATCTCACCCACACCGCCGAGCGGCCCTACCCTGCCCCCAGGGATGCGGCAGGGCCTTCGTGTCGAAGAGCAACTCACGTCGCACATGAGGGTGCACACGGGGAGCGTCCCTTCCCCTGCGCCCTCTGCGACAGGAACTTCACCCACAAGACCAACCTGAAGAGGCACATGAGTGTCCACACCAGGGAGCACCCTTCCAGTGCCTCGCGTGCGGAAGGGCACACGCCAAGTGGACGAGCCCTTTTTTCAGAAATGGCATCTCAAAGTTTGTTTTTTTTTTTTTTTTTTTTTTTTAGTTTGTTGCAATTTATAAGTACTTGTACAAAATACACAGTTTTCTCTATATTATACAGGCAGATTGTAATTAAAGTCATTTCAAATATAAACTCATTGTGACGAGTGGTTTTTTTTTTTTTTTTAAATAAATTTTAAATATGAATAGTTTGTTGCAATTTATAAGTACTTGTACAAAAATGCACAGTTTTCAATTAAAGTCATTTCAAACGTAAAACTCATTGTGACGAAGTTTTTTTTTAAAAAATTAATTTTAAATATGAATAGTTTATTGCAATTTATAAGTACTTGTACAAAAATGTACAGTTTTCTCTATATTATACAGGCAGATTATAATTTAAGTCATTTCAAATGTAAACGCATTGTGACGAGTGGTTTTTTTTAAAAATAAATTTTAAATATGAGTGGTTTGTTGCAATTTATAAGTACTTGCACAAAAATGCGTGATTTTTTTCTATATTATACAGGCAGATTATAATTAAAAAGTCATTTCAAATGTAAACGCATTGTGACGCAGTGTTTTTTAAAAATAAATTTTAAATATGAGTGGTTTGTTGCAATTTATAAGTACTTACACAAAAATGCGCAGTTTTTTTCTATATTATACAGGCAGATTATAATTAAAGTCATTTTAAATGTAAACTCATTGTGACGAGTGTTTTTTTTTTTTTTTTTTTACAGCATTTTGAAAGTGGGACTTTAATTATAATCACCCCTGTATTACACATAGAAAATAATAGAATCTAAAAATAGTATTTTGTTAAGTATAATAATAATAATAAAAAAAAAATGCACAACAAAGAAAAACTATATTAGAGTAAGTATCACAAATTTTTAATTAAGACATGCAGGTATATTACAAAACAAATATCAAGGTTATAGCACTCATGGATGACACATTTCTTAAGAATTCTAATGGAGAGAAAAAAACAATGAATATTAAATTACTTGAAATCCAAAAATATTTACAGAAATAATTTTGTTAATATAAAAAAATATATGAAAAATAAATGCCAATGTTCTGCACAAACAGGACACGTTCAGGAATGCTCTGCAGTATGAGACCTCACGTGTGATACACCAGGGCATGTTTATGAGAAAATCTCCCCTCTCGCAAACAGGACACTGGAAAGGAAGTTCTCCGGGTGTGAGTCCTGAGGTGTCGCTTCAGGTTGCACTGCTGGTTGAACGCCTTGCCGCACTGAAAGGGGCACTCGTGAAAGGTCGCTCTCCGGTGTGAGTTAAAATGCCTTTTCACGTCGCTGAGATTTAGGGAGCGATATTCACAAATAGAACACTGGTGCAGCTTCAAACTGCCCACCAATGTAACACTTTGACAGTCTCTTTGATTCCCTGCAAAGAAAGGAAAAAGTAGCCTAAATTTATTGACAGATATTAAGAGTTCGTCACACAAACGATGTAAAAAGTTATTCAATTCAACAAATATTCATATCCAATCATTTTTACGACACAATGAAACGATAGAAAGGATCTAATACCAATCAATCCCGGCACACAGTAAGAAATAAGAGACACTAGAAAATAATAACCACAGAAATAAAGTTAAAAAAAAAAAATTTAAAAAAAAAAAAAAAAAAAACGCCAAATAAGACATAAATGGAAAACTTATTTATTTATGGATATTAGAGTTTTAAGCGATTACAAGAAATACATTCATCAAATTCAATAAATATTCGTATTTAGTATTATTATTACACAACTTTAGATACAAAGGATTAAAACGAATACATCTTAGGTATAGTAAATAATTTGAGACACTAGTAAAATAATGAACACACAATTAAGTAAAAAAAAAGTCTTGAAAAATGAGCTACATCGCTTTTTAAAACTGCAACCAATGATTTCAAACAACAACAATAATAATAATAGAGAAATAAAAAAAATTAGGGTTTATTTATTCATGGATATTAGAGTTTCTTAAACACAATAAAATTCAAAGAATTTATTAATTTCACTCATTTTATTGTACAGCTTTCGATACAAGTGATTAAAACAAGTATACATCATGGAAAAATAACATGAAATTCGAGACAAAAAAGTAATGAACACAGAAATAAAGTAAAATGAGTTGCATGCAACTGTATCAGTTAACAGATTGTCAATACAAGTTCTGTTCGCCACTATGAATTTAAACTCTTTACTACTTTCAGCATAACAAATAAAATACATTTTCTGAAAAGAGTGCGCAGAAGATCTACCTCCCTGTGGTGCACCTGGTAACACTTTTTAGTGGCTACAAGATCTGCAACTTGGCATTAGTGTTAGATTAATGAACTCTGTTTCAGCATGTTTTTGCTGTAACTGTTCATAATCTGCCATTGGAAATAAAAGAAAAATATTTTCTGAAAATAAAAATTCTAATAGAATGTTAATTATTACTCAATGCTTGAAACACGTCACGTCAGGCATTCATTTCAGCAATATTTGCAGAAATTTGATTTCGTACCTATTTTTATTTCTATTTCAATTACACCCGACAAAAATTATTCATAGTTTGAAACATTTCATCGTCTTTCAGAATTTACGTCATAATTCATCAGTTCAACAAAGAAGCTGAACTTTGTAAAATATAGCAACCTCCGATTCCTTCACTTCTTTTTATACACATATTTAAAAAAAAAAAAAAAAAGAAAATGTCCAGTGGAAAAAGGCTTCTACACTCATAGGACACCTTTTAGGGACGTTCTCCAGGGTGACACGCCACCATGTGACCTTTCAAGGTAGTTTTGTGAGAAAATCTTTTGTCACACAGTGTGCAAGGGAAAGGTCGCTCCCCAGTGTGGGTCCTCAGATGGCGTTGCAGGTTGCCTATCTGCTTAAAGGCCTTGCCACATTGAAAGGGGCATTCGAAAGGTCGCTCTCCGGTGTGGATTAAAAATGCTTGTCCACGTCACTGCGTTTGGATGAAGAGTAATCGCAATAAGCACACTGGTGTCTCTTCACTTTGCTGACAACCCCTGCAAAAGAAGGGAAAAATTAGCCTAAATTTATTTATACATACTAGAGTTCGACACACAACCGATGTGAAAAGTCATTCAATTCAACAAATATTCAAATCCAGTCATTTTTTATTACACAACTTTACATAGAAATGATCAAATACAAATCAATCCTGGAAATACAGTAAGAAATTAGAGTCACTAGAAAAATAATGAACACAGATATAAAACCAAAAGAACTGTATCAGTTTTCAGAATGTCAATATTGTAAAAGAATTCTTCCATACCAACTTAAAATCATTACTGGAGCCTTTGTTACCACAATCTTAAATTTCGAATGCTGGCTGTGGATGGATGTTTGCGAGTCGTTCGGAATCCACATTAAGCTGTAGGTCCCGTCTAATGAGCCCAAAATGACCGTAGAGCGACACACCAAACCTTCACTTCTTTTTATACGCATAGTAAACAAGTAATATAAAAGAAAAATTTTAAAGTCAATTCCTACTTTTTTTCACTCTATTGCAGAAAGTCCTTTATACATAATTTTCATTCATTTTTGAAGTTTATCTGGCGCTATCTATGGATACATATATGCAATTTAAATCTAAAAAAGAACTAAAAATTAATGAATGAATTAATATTTGAAAAACTATATCAACATGATCAGTGTCATCCACTACAAGTTAAAAAAAATGTATTTGAACTGGAGTGGATGAATAAAAGTGTTTTATGAACGATTGAAATTGTGAACAAGGTATATATAAGGAGTGTGTCAGCCAATAGAATAACTAATAATTTTCTTTTTTATGGATATTAGAATTTCACACACAGAATTAGAATTTCAGAACAGATATTAGAATTTCACATTTTTATTAAATTCAATAAATCGCCTACATAAGGTTTTATACGCAATAACTACATAGAGATAAATTCAAGGAAATATATTATACAACAAAGATAATCATCATCTCGGGCATGATAACAGTTTATGATTAGAATTAGGAACTGTTTTAAAACTTGAAATCATACATTTTTTTAAATTCGAATTTTATCCACAAAAAAAAGTGACAAGTTGTCTGTGTAACTGACAGAGAAAGAAAAGTTTTTGAATATGTTTGAAACATCATTTCATTATTTTAGCAAGTTTTTCTATAATTATGAATCCACAACTTCAAAATTGCACAAAAAACAATAATATCATACAAATTCCTACTAGAGTTGAGAACATTTTGACATTCCTTTATATGTATATATACACTGCCCTATAATACAGAATCTTGTTTACATAAAAGAATATTATAAAATTAATTATAATATTAAAATAATTATATTATAATAAAACTAATTATAATATTATATATAAATTAATTATCATAATTATATGTTTAACGTAGTTATCTAAATACAGTTATCATTATAGCTAGTTTATGGTCTACTTAATTAGCTTTTCAAAATAACACTACATAAATCTATGGCAAGTCAAAATAGACCTCTTAAATTATGATTTATTCAAATGGAAATAAATACAATAGCTGCTTTTTAAGTTGGAATTTTGGGCAGGAGAATTTCAACTCTTCAGTTTGTCTTCTTTAAAGTTTGGCTCTCCAGTGTGAAGACGCCTCGAGGCCATTCAAAGCTCCCACTTGTGCTTCTTCAGATGACGCTGCAGGTGACTGTCCTCAGCGAACGCTTCGCCACACTCAAAAGGACACTTGAAAAGGAGCTCGAAGTTGGTTTTGATGGTGAAGGTTCGAGTGATGAAAGAAATGTGGGTTCGAAACATGGTTTTTCACATCACTAAGGCTAGATGAGCGGTATTCACAGAAGTCACACTCGTGTAGCTCGGCAAAAAGAGAGGTAAAATTAGGCCGCATTTATTGACAGACGTCACATTTTCACACTCGCAAAACAGTAAAAATCCATTCAATCCAGTAAGTCTTTGTATTCAATTGCACAACCTTTAGATATGAAGGACTAAAAACAACAGATCACGGGCCTGAATGGTCGAGTGGCTAGCGCTCTTGCGCTCGGTACCACAGGTTCGGGTTCGAGTCCCGGCGTGCAATTGATGTTCCGCCGGGAACTAGGTTCGGAATCTACTTTAAGGCGTAGGTCCCGGTCTCACATGACCGTAAGAGCGCCGCGGAGCCAAAATCAGACGTCTATCTATGGGTGCTCCATCACATCAGAAGCTGCCCCTTTCCCTCCATCCATGAGTAGATCACTCATGGGATGCCCCTCCCGCACTGCAGGACATTGAGGATTAGTCACAAACACAAACAACAGATCACGGAGGCATCGCGAGAAATTCGAGACGACAGGAAAAAAATGAACTCAGAAATAAAAAAAAAGAAAAATATCAAAATATTAGTTGCCCGAATTGTATTAGCTGTGACACGCTCTCTTCTATTCACCCACATCCAAAGTCTTCCATTGCAATTTGGAATTAGAAAACCTCGCAGAGCATGAATGTCATCCGTCATTATGACACACAACTAAAATGGAGTTGAGAACAGAAGTGACGGTTTTTAAATCACATAATTATAATTGCTTTTCACATTTCTATACACTCTTATTTTTTTACAAAGTTTTGTTTGCTTACAGGAAAGAGCGAGGCGCACTGAGTTGCCTATTTCCTTTCCCAACAACACTCGGTTAGTGACTTTGGCTCGTCGAATTAGTTTTCAGAATAACATTTCGTGAATCGCTAGTAAATTAAAATAAATGTTCCTCTCACATGATTAGGTAAATTCTTGCGGTGGTCCAATGGAAACAGCCACCTTTATAAACATTAAGTTAAAATTCCATTTTTTTTATTTATTTATTTAAATGTGTGAGATTTCAAAAAAAGATGCATATCACTGCATATCGATTGAATGGAGAAAAATGCATATCACTGCATATCGAATGAATGGAGAAAAATGCGATTTCGAGTATAATTGGAGCATTTTTATGGAGTAAACTGCTACTCTGTACTATTTCGAGGGTTTAACAAATGAATAATCATACTTAAATGAAAACTAAGAAATGCAGGAACATTTATTTTTAATTCTTCTGAAAAAAAAGATTGTTTATTTTATGAAACATATATGATTATTTATGAAACATTAAAACATTTTATGACATTCATGTATGTCATATATGACATTTTTCATGTATTTATGAAACATTAAAACATTTTATGAAACACATAAACATGTTATTTATGAAACATAATAACATTTTTTGGCATATCGATTGAATAGAGAAAAATGGGATTTTGAGTAGAATTAGAGCATTTTTATGGAATAAACTGCTACTCTGTACTATTGTGAAGGTTTAACAAATGAATAATCATACTTAAATGAAAACTAAGAAATGCACGAACATTTATTTTTAATTGTTCTGAAAAAAAGATTGTTTATTTTATGAAGCATATATGATTATTTATGAAACATTAAAACATTTAATGAAACATATAAACATTTTTTGGCATATCGATTGAATAGAGAAAAAATGGGATTTCGAGTAGAATCAGAGCATTTTTATGGAATAAACTGCTACTCTGTACTATTGTGAAGGTTTAACAAATGAATAATCATACTTAAATGAAAACTGAGAAATGCAGAAATTTTTTTTTTTTTAATTATTCTGAAAAAAAAAAAAAAAAAAAAAAAAAAAGATTGTTTATTTTATGAAACATATAATATAATTATTTATGAAACATTAAAACATTTTATGAAACATATAAACATGTTATTTATGAAACATAACATTATTTTTGCATATAGATGGAATAGAGAAAAATGGGATTTCGAGTAGAATTAGAGCATTTTTATGGAATAAACTGCTACTCTGTACTATTTTGAGGGTTTAACAAATGAATAATCATACTTAAATGAAAACTTAGAAATGCAGAAACATTTATTTTATGTTCTCATTAAATTGCAACAAGATAAGTACTTTTAATGAGATAAATGATTTTCACCATTTCCAAAAATTCAATCTCAATAAAAGGGTAGGCACATGAATAACAAAAAAAGAACACTATGACACAATTTTCACAAATATATACAGAATAAGAAATTTTGATGAAAAAAAAAAAAGTACTTATTACACAAATAAATATAAAAGTGATTCATGTTAAGTATTCACATATATCTACAGGCAGTTGTAACCTAATGCACATAAATTGTGAAATGCATAAGATAAACACAAGGTCAGTACTGTAAAAAAAAAAAAAAAAAAGTATTTTTGATATCATTAGGACAGGGCAAGCTGGTTTTCCTACATTATAAGGAACTCCGACAGAATAAAAAGACGCATATTCACATTTAATTTAATTTAAATAAAAGAACTGTTTATTCTACAAGAGTCATAAGTTCCATGTATGAGTATTCATAAGAAACTATAATTAAGTAAAAAAAAAAATAAATAATAATTTAAAAATTTTAATCAGAAAAATAACTCGTGAGCACTTGTTTAGCACGGGAATCGCATGAAAAAATATACTATAAGATATAAAACCTGCTATTGCTGTAATAAAAAAAAATGTCATGATTTCCTATAAAAGAAATACTATAAATTGAAATGATATAAAAAAAAAAAATGAATATATTTTTAATAAAAAACAACAAAAATAAATTGAAACATTATTAAACATTTGAATGCGAACATAAAATATATGACGTATATTATATTCAGCAGTGCAATTTCAATAGATGGGTAGATAAAAAGTAAAAAATAAATACATTTTTTTGGAATAATTTTTACAAATACACAGGATTAGAAAATTAGATCACAGAAAAAATTCTTTACAAAAAATATAACACACACTTGAGTTCTTAATTCAGAAGTTTTGTTCGTTATTTTACTTAAATGAATAAATTTTTAACACATTTATTCAAAAACTAATTTGATCAAAAGTAAATTAACATGACGCAATCTTTCGTAAATTACTAAAATAATCGCAGAATTTGAAAAGTGAAATTTATTCAGAAGACCCAAAAAAGACGCAGGAAATTTAATTTTAACAAGCAATCTAAATTTCAGGGTTCTCAAGGCCGAGTGACTAGAGCTCTGGCGTCACAGGGTTCTAGTCCTGGTGGTGCCATGGATGTTTGCAGTGGTTCGAATTCACTTTTAAACCATAGGTTCAGGTCTAATATGGTGTTGAGAGCGTTAGGCTGACAGCCCTATCCCAGTAAAAAGAAAATATCTCCTGGGTCGAAATCTGCCACTAAGCAGATGGCCCACCATGGGGCTGTTGCGCCAATGATGAAGCCTTTTTTTTTCTAATGCAGCTGGCAAGCGAGACCGTGATCTTTTATGCCATAAGGGCTGCACAGATGTTACTCACTTTGCATTACCCAGGGTTTATATTAATTTATATAATTTAATATTAATTGAAAATTATATTAATACCAGATTATTATTTTTTTTTCCTAATGCAGCTGGCAAACACTTAGACAGCTGTTTTGGATGTCTTAAGGCAAGCGTTGCACAGACGTTACTCACTTTGTACTACTCAAGGGGCGCGTGTAACTTGAAGATAAGCCACGGACGCGCAGTAACAAAGCCCCCGCAAAGCTCTACGATCCTATTAAGACCTGGACCTACGGTTTAAAGTGGATTCCGAACCACTACAAACATCCATGGCACCGCCGGGACTCGAACCCGAAACCTATGGTACCGAGCGCTAGCCACTCGGCCATTCAGGCCCCGTGCCGTCCTCGTGAGTAGAATCGCTTTCTCTTAGCATAAAACTATGTGTCACTTTTTTTGCGTGAATTTTGAGATGTCTCTGTAAATGATGATCCCGAGAGAACGTCTTGACACAAACAGCACACTGGAAGGGTCTCTCTCCCGTGTGGGTCCTCAGGTGAGACTTCAGGTTACCTTCTGTCCTGAATGCCTTGCCGCACTGAAACGGGCAGTGGAAAGGTCGCTCTCCGGTGTGAGTCAAGACGTGCTGCTTCACATTGCTGACGTACCTCGAGCGGTATTTGCAAAAGGGACAAAGATGCATCTTCACACTGCGGACGATCTCTGGAAAAATAAAATACAAATGAAGCTGGATTTAAATGTTCACACGCAAAAATATTATTAAATTTCAGTAAGTCTTCCTATTCAATATTTTGGTATCTACGTATTAACGCTACCTTGGCTACAGTTGCGCTAATAAAGAGCAATCTTGTTGTTCGCACGCGCACGCAGTTATCTTTTGAACGCCAACCGCAGCTACAAATTTGGCGGTTTTTAAGTGGCGCCAATCTACACTTTATTGTAGCTGTTAGTTTGGTGCCACTTTAAAATCGCCAAATCTGTAGCTGCGGTTGGCGTTAATACGTAAGTACCAATATTTTAATGACACAACTTTACATATAAAAGATAAAAATCAAATTGTGAGAAATAGGGGAATAGAAAAAAAGGTAATAAAATTTTTAAAAAATTAGCTGCCCTAATTGAACTGCATTAGCTCTCAGGTCGGGACAAAATTCCTTTAATCTGGATTTATTGATATTTTAAATGTTCACACGCAAAAAATATTATTAAATTTCAGTAAGTCTTCCTATTCAATATTTTAATGACACAACTTTACATATAAAAGATAAAAATCAAATTGTGAGAAATTGGGGAATAGAAAAAAAGATTATAAATTTTTTTAAAAAATTAGCTGCCTAATTGAACTGCATTAGCTCTCAGACCGGGACAAAATTCCTTTCATTCAAGTACATTTTAAATCTTTACTTCTTTCCTTATAACTTGGAAATATCAAATACATTGTCTGAGAATAAAAATGTTACTCTGGTGCCAATTATGCCTTACCTCATATCAACGAATGATTTCTGCAAGTACTTGAGATATTTGGAAAAAAAAAAAATATTATTTCAATTTTAATTTTTGCTTAATATTATTAAATTTTACGTAACAATCATAAAAAAAAAAAAAAACCGCTTTTATGAATTTGAAATTTTTTCTTTTTTAGAAAGTTATGTTACTATACAAAATATTAAATTTCGCTACTGTGTTGGATCCTCTGAAATACACTATTTTTACTTCATGAATGAAGTGTGAATAAAGAGACCAAAATATGTATAGAAATCATTTTGCAAAAAAAAAAAAAATTGTCAATCACCATATTAAGAAAATTTCTATTGAACATTGAGCTTTTATTGTTTTTAATATGCGAGATTTACAGAAAATGTTCAATGGATAGCCTTCAATGAACATCGAATGTTCACATGCAAAAATATTATTAAATTTCAGTAAGCCTTCTATTCAATATTTTAATGACACAACTTTACATATAAAAGATAAAAATCAAATTGTTAGAAATTGGGGAATAATAGAAAAAAAGGTTATAAATTTTTAAAAAAAAAATTAGCTGCCTAATTGAACTGCATTAGCTCTCAGACCGGGACAAAATTCCTTTCATTCACGTACATTTAAAATCTTTACTTCTTTCCTTATAACTTGGAAATATCAAATACATTGTCTGAGAATAAAAATGTTACTCTGGTGCCAATTATGCCTTACCTCATATCAACGAATGATTTCTGCAAGTACTTGAGATATTTGGAAAAAAATATTATTTCAATTTTAATTTTTGCTTAATATTATTAAATTTTACGTAACCATCATAAAAAAAAAAAACCGCCTTTATGAATTTGAAATTTTTTCTTTTTTAGAAAGTTATGTTACTATACAAAATATTAAATTTCGCTACTGTGTTGGATCCTCTGAAATACACTATTTTTACTTCATGAATGAAGTGTGAATAAAGAGACCAAAATATGTATAGAAATCATTTTGCAAAAATTAAAAAAAAAAAAATTGTCAATCACCATATTAAGAAAATTTCTATTGAACATTGAGCTTTTATTGTTTTTAATATGCGAGATTTACAGAAAATGTTCAATGGATAGCCTTCAATGAACATCGAATGTTCACATGCAAAAATATTATTAAATTTCAGTAAGCCTTCTATTCAATATTTTAATGACACAACTTTATATGTAAAGATAAAAATCAACGCACCTATCCTGAGAAATTGGGGAATAGTAGAAAAAAAAGGGCAATAACCATTTTATTATTATTATTATTTCTAATTGAATTTTGTCCAAATAAAATCCCTAATATTTTATGTAACTTATAGGATTGAATGTTTCTTTAATAAGTTAAAATTTTTAATATTTTATGAAGTTAGATTAATATTTACTAATTTCAGAAAGGGGGTTGATTGTTTGAAATATAATATTTTCAGTTCATGAATTCACAAACGAAGAAGAAAAAAAAACAATGGTATTAAATTATTTTAAAGATAAAAAATACAATAAAAATATAAATAATAAATAAAATATAAATAAACGGAGAATTTTAAATTTTTGTAAATACAAAAAATTTTAAAATCTCCATTTCAATAGAAGAGAATAATGTCTTTTAAATATCAAAATTGTACATAAGATTAATTTTATAAATTTCCAAAACTAATAATACAGATGAGAACATTACTGATTACAAGTATGATTCCTGAACACAGGAATATATTTCATACATTATGGATTTTTTTCATACATATAAACACACTTACACATTAAACAGTTTTTTTTGTTCATAGAAAACAATAATACATAAACATATAACAAGAAATTCAAGATAACATAAAAATGAACACAAAAATAAAATGGAAATAATTTTAATATTCTAAGATGTTATGCATTAAATCTCAGACTGTCAATACTGGGACATGCAGTTTTTATTTACATCCTTTTCAAATCTTTAGTCATGTACAACATGTACATGTACATATTAATAGTCATGTCATTTACATATAATACACAATTTACATAAAATACATACTTTTTACTTTTATGCCAATTATGTCTCATCTCATCTGAAAACTGCCTCAACGAGAACAAATTTCCGCAAATATTTTAAAAATTTGACTTTCTTGCGTTTTTTTTATTTCTAAATGAATTTTGCCCCAATAAAATTATTAATATTTTGTATAGCTCGTAGAAATAAGAATGTCTTTGGTAAATGATTGTTTTTTGTATATATTTATTATATATATATATATACATTTACATAGAACTCTATTTACACAAAAATGAAAATTTAAAATAAACTAGATTCACAAATGCAGTTGACTCCAAGGTCGGAAATTTTCAGAGTTCTCGAGTCCCCAACGAATGTAATGTGGCAGACCTTAATTATCACACTGCATGATACACAAAACTACATGGGGCTCAATTTGTAAGCAGGCGGAATCTCTGGCCAGCTCAGTCACTTTCAGAAAGAGAGAAAAACAACACTTGTCGACTCATTGCAGAACACTTTTCCTGCTTCTCTAAAAACACCCCTTTCAGAAAATCCTTCAAGGGGGAAGGGGGCTCAGCTTCCCTCACTTCTCATTGAGTAAACACTTCCTCAGCCCAAGATCTGTCACCTACAACTCATGGCACAGTCTATATCCCATCTGCAATTGTTTCAACCTGTAAAGATCGAACAGACAATCAGTAATTTCATGAGGTGTCATTATCCATGATAGTGATTATTTGCTATCAGATTTGAGTAAAAAGTTGTTCTCATTAGTACAAAACTCTAATTGCATGTAATATAAATATTCATGATACTACTTATCTGCTATTAGATTTCAGTGATAGGTTATTATGCACTTGTTAAAGAATATACATTTCTTTCACCTGGGAACAGAAATGCTATATCTCTTCCCATGGAAAAATTGCTACAGTCGTCAATGATCAATCAAATGACATTTCTGAGAGAATCTTTTATCACACACAGAACATTGAAAAGGGCACTTTCCAGTGTGAGTCCTCTGATGAACCCATATATTCCATTCTTGACTAAACGCTTTGCCACACTGAAGACACCAAAAGGACAACTCCAGCTTGGGTTAAGACATAATGTTTTACATTAGTGACATAGGTGAACAGTATTCGCCAAAAAAAAAAAAAAAAACATTGCCGTATTTTCACATTGCCTTCAAATCTGCTGACAATATCTGTAAAAGGAAATAAAAAACAGGCTGAATTTATTTATAGATATTAGACTTTTGCATGGAAAAATGTGTACAAAATTCATTAAATTCCATAAATAACAATATTCAATATTATTATTATTATACAATTTTAGATGCAAAGAATTAAAACTTAATCCTATTAATCTAAAGATCATGAAGTTATAACAAAACAAAACATGACCACCACATCCATTTAAAATCTCTATTTCTTTTTTATTATAGCTCGGAAAGAGCAAATATATTATCTGAAAGTAAATAGTTTACTGTGATGCCAGTTTTGCTTCATCTCAAGTCTCAAACTTGCCATGTAAGAGAGTAATTTCAGTAAGTATTTCAGAAATTTCAAAAGTTACTTTTTTATTTCAATTTAAATTGTAGCCTAATAAATTTAGTAAAATTTATGTAGCTGATACCAATAAAATTTAAAATGTTTTACTTTTCATAATGTTATATTACAATTCAATGATTTCACAACAAGGCTGGATCGACTAAAAAAGAAATATTTTTATTTCTTGAATTAAAATAAGAAGAGACAAATCTTCTACAAACTTATCACAGAATTGAAAGTAACTGATAACCCAGTATTATGCTTACATTTCACACACGCACATATATATATACACTATGCAAGAAAATGATATAAAAGAATATGATACATTAATTATATATTATTATTTAATAATTGGATTTCCTTAAATGTTATGATTGAGTTTTATCACCATGGCACATTTAATTAACATTTTTATTTTCAGAATAATAATGAGCAACTGTAGCAAATCAAAATAAACTGACCTCAAAAATTATTCACACATGATCACAATGAAAAAAAGACACAGATATTTTTAAATAATATTATATAAAATAAATTTAAAGCTCATCCTAGTGAACAAAATTTATAAAGATCCAATTTTTTTTAAAAAAGCAAAGAAAAAAATTTTTTTTTTTGTTTACATTTATATAAAAACCTTAATTGCTAAGTTTTAAATTTATTTATTCATAAATGATCTGATAAAAGTAAAGTAACAACATACATCTTACTAGAAAAAGTATTTGAAACTTAAAGAATTTGAAAAGTAAAACTTAATCATAAAAAACCAAAAAGAAAAAGGCAAAGTTAATATGGACAAATAGTCTAAAAATTTAGTTTTAAAAAGTATACTTAGCAACCTATTTATTATCTTCATGGATAAATTCAGTTTTTCTTAAAATAAAACTCATTGCCCCTCTCTTTGCATGAATTTTGTTATGTCTTTGTAAGTAAGAATTGTGAGAAAAAGCACTGGCACAAATAAGACATTTGTAGGGTCATTCTCTAGTATGTGTCTTTATGTGATCCATCAAATTTCGTTTTTCGGAAAACCTTTTCTCACACGCAGAACATTGAAAAGGTCGCTCTCCTGTGTGGGTCCTCAGATGAGACTTCAGGTTTCCTTCCTGACTGAATGCTTTGCCACACTGAAATGGACACTTGAAAGGTCGCTCTCCAGTGTGAGTTAAAACGTGGCTTTTCACATGACCAAGATTTGATGAATGGTACTTACAAAAGGGACACTGATGTATCTTCCCATTGAATTTAGATATGCTAATAATCGCTGTAAAGAAAATAAAAATTAGATTAGATTTATATATAAATATTAAACTTTCACATAAAAATATGAAAAATTTATCAAATTCAATAAATCAATATATGCAATATTCTTATTGTTCAATTTTTTATAAAGCTATCATTTTTATAAAACACAATATGTCACAGAGATAAATAGGAATTCAAGGTGATGGAAAAGTATTGGGGGAAAAAAAAAAAATAGTCTGAAATGAACTATATTGTCACAGTGTCAAGATACAAATTCTTTGGTCCACTATCAATATCAAATCTTTATTATTATTATTATTTTATCATAACTAGAAAACACCAAATACATTATTCGAGAACAAATAGAAACTACGTCTCATTTTAGTACTGAATGCAGTTACATCAGAAACTAACCTTAGCAAGTATTTAAAAATTTGAATTCTGATTATTTTTTTATTTAAATTTTACAATTACTATCTATTAATAAGGTTTACTATTAATTAATAAGCAAAATAAATTTTTGATAAGTTTTAAATTAAAAAATTTTTTTTTTTTTAGAAAATTATATTACAATTCATTAATTCCACAATGACATAGGATCCTCTAAAATTTATTATTTTTAACTGAGTATGAGGAATGAACACTGATATTAAATAGAATGAATTTGCTATAAATATTTGTTTTATCAATAATATACAAAAATGCAGAAAAATATAAGAAATCTGTACTTGCATAGTACAGGTAAATGGATTTCAGCATTTTTAATTGTCATGAAAATAATTTGTAAACATAAAAACACTATATGCAGACATATTTCATCAATCAGCATACAATTTGCAATAGAGTTGCATTGTACAGCATGAAAGTATGTTGTGAGGACTATAACACATCATTATGATTCTCTTTTCAACACTTATACTTTTATTACACTTTCTTCTTTTACATAAAAGAATATCATTAACGTTATAACCAGATTTGCTCTCATTTAATTTTCAGAATAACAACATGTAAATCTATAGTTACACTGAACTCAATACACTGAATTTATGAAACAAACTCATTATTTAAAAGGAAATAGCTACCATAGCTTAACTTATTTTTCTGTTAATAATCTAGGAAAGGAAAACTTTAAAAAAGACTGCAAAAATCAAAACACAATTTATTTTCTTAACATCACAAACAAGAAAAATAAAGACACCACTCATTTAAATATTCTCATCTAATCTATAATTTCCAAACAATAGAAAATTAATGTACACATAAATAAAGCAAAAAGTTTATAGTTGTCTAAAAATGATCATTGAAATCAATTCTCATATTGTCAATACCAGAATACAGGTTCTTTTATGTGTATTTTAAATTACTTACTTTTTTCATTATAACATAACATTATATTCATTAAAACATAAAATGCATTTAATGAGTATATAAATTTTTATATGGTCACTTCCTCTGAAATTAAGTATGATTAAGATAAATTAGTCAGGATTAATTTTAATTGTTGACAAATTTTGATTTTGTATATATTTTATTTATGTTTGAATTTTATCCCAATAAAATTATGAATAGCTTGCATAATTGAAATGATGAAATATTGAAATAAATATGATGAATGCTTCATTGAAAAGATGAAATATTTTATTCATTTTTTTTATGAAGTTAAACTACAAATTCATTAGTTCCCCATCAAGGTTGAATCTTCCCGAAAAAAAATCAACCTTCCTTACTTTCCTCCATGTTTATTTATTTATTTTTAAATGCCTATGAGGGAAAAAAAAAAGTGTTCTGAACAAATAAGACACATTCAAGGACATTTTCTGGTATGAACCCTCTTGTGCTACATTCAAATTACATTTAATAGAAAATCTTTTTATACAAATAGTGAGTGGGGAAAGGGTGCTCTCTGGTATGAATCCTCAGGTAATTGCTGCGAGTAAATGCTTTGCCACACTGCAAGGGACACTTAAAGGTCGCTCTCCAGTTTGACTTAAAACACGGCTTTTCACATTAGCAAGTTTGTATGAATGGTATTCACGAAAGAACATTGATTTATCTTCATATCTACTAACAATCTCTGCAAAATAAAATAAAAAATACACTGGATTTTTAAGATTTTTTTGAAGATATTTGAGTTTGGCATATAAAATTGTGAAAAATACATAAATCAAGCATAATATTTTTTCATACACATTCAGATACAGTTCATACACATTCAGCCACTTTAATGAAAATGGATAAATTGTTAATACGAGCTGTTATAAAATATTTCCATTTGAAAGGTTTGACGTCAGTCCAGGTAAAAAAAAGATATATTCAATGCTAACAGATTCTTTTCCATCCTATTCAATGATAAAGCAGTGTTTCTGAATTAAGAAAAAACGTTGTAAGAGTAAAAAAAGACGAACCTGTTCAGTAGGCTCCATTGAGGTGAAGACTCTCGAAATTATACAAAAATGAATTTAATTGTCAGTGCAAATTATGTAGAGAAATAGCATCAAATAAAAATTTAACGGGGGGACCCACAACTCATCTGTCAACCCCAACAACGACAGTCAGCTCAGTCGCCGCCTATCTCTGTTGGCGTTCAGTGTAGTTACGATAAGAGTTCGCCAGCCCGACGTGTCCCAAAGACGGAAATCCCCCCAATTTAGCAATATATATAACAAAATAAGGCAGAAAAATTTACGAAACGGAAAAAGCTCAATTTTAATAAAATGCTTCAGAGAACTGTTTTTTAAAGCTGAAAACATAACTACCGGCTTGGCTTGACTTGACTTGGTGCTTTGAGATGTGTGCGCGCTGACGCTGTTTTATCTCAATTCATACAAATGTTTTTCTTCCTTTTTTATAATTTAAGCATATTTGCAAGTGCAAAATGCAAAGTTGTGTGATTTATCGGAGTACCGGGGGAATAATCCCCACACCTCCAGTTAAACAAATTAAAATTACAGCTGCATAAAAGAATTAAATCATCAAGAAATACAAAAAAGGAATTAAAGTTAAAAAGCAGCAAGCTCTTAGGTTAAATGTGTTGTTAAAAATTTAAACAAAACAAGGTAGAAAGATAGACTTTAAAGTTAAATTTAATCTTTGCACAGTGCATAAAAGTTAAGTCCTAAACAAAAAAAGAGGGAAAGAGCAAAGGAAAGGTAGTGCAAGCAACTCGGAGCGATGACTGAGAGCGAGTGGGGGTCAGATGTCTATAAGAACCTCGAGGGGTGGAGCTAGTGAACTGCGAGCTTCCCTTATTGGAAGTCGTGGCGAGAAACGAGAGCGAATCGGTGAAGCCGGAGGAAATTGAGTGTTTGTTTACAAACTATCCTGGGTCGAATTTAACCCTTTAGGAATTGGGAAACTTTGAAATTGTACCAAAAATAGCACGGGGTCTTTTTTTGTTATTCATATTAAGTTGGTAGTCAGGTAAGCTAATCATGACAGGGTTATTGCAGAGTGGAATTTTAATAATGAAGTTTTTCAGAGAGTTTTTTGGCGTAGTTAAGAAATGGATCGATTTTAACTCGGAGTGAATACGCGATCTATTTGTAGTAATGAGGAGCGTTGGTAATTTGCATAATGACTTATTTTGGAAGACCTGCAGTCTTCTCAGGGGTTACGGCAGCGTTTATCCAAATGGGTGCTGCATAGGTCAAGATAGATCTGATTATAGACTTGTAAACAAGAAGTTTGTTTCCGATTGAGAGCTTGCTTCTCCAAAAATCAGTGGTGAAAGTGCGTGATATGCTTTATTGGCTTGTTTGATTTTGTGAGTTAGGTGTTTTACGAAAAGGAGTCTTCTGTCTTAGATAACTCCCAGGTATTTGTAGTGAGTCACAAATGGTACTGGCTCATCAAAGATGTACAAAGGTCGATTGACATTAAACTGGCGTTTTTTGCAAAAATTAGAAATGCGCATTTACTTGTGTTGACTTTTACTTTCCATAAGCAAAGCCAGGTCTGTAGTCTGTTTATGTAGTTTTGTAGTCTGAACATTAGCGTAAAAGGTGGTGTGTTGTGTGATGACCACGGTGTCATCTGCATACATGGCAGTGCTTTACTTCAAGGATCCTCGGGAAGTATATTTGCAGAAGTGAAAATGAGACCTCCTTAAAAAACCACTCAAAAATTTAAAATTCCAAAAATCACCGAAAATTCGAAATTCCAGGAACCAAATTCTTTCTGAAATACCATAAACGTTGCTTACACTCTCGCATCATTGTTGAATAAACAAGTGAGAGTCCATCGAGTGGTGTGTGTATCTACTCAATGGTATGTGAAGGCAGTAAGAAAGAAAAGTCATGATAAATAGATAATAGTAATCGCATGATTTGAGAGAAAAAAAGAAGAAAGTAAGAAAATGTAAATCACCGGTGATGGAAACGTAACAAGACATTTATGATCAGTAATTGTGCTTTGAAGTAAAATATCTAAAAAGCGATAAGTGAGCAGGAAATTATGGTGGTTTGAGGCTTTACACTCTCTAGTAACCAAAAAGAATGACAATAAAAGGAATACATTTGAACACGAAAGAAATAGACAAACTACAGACCAATCGATTACATAATATTTTAACATTTAAACGATGATTTAGAACACATGAAGCACTACTAATACTCGAAACGAAAAGTGAAGATGAGATATTAACACAAGGAAAAATGTATGGGGCACCCCATAGTTGACAGGATTACAAGACTTTTCGTAGAATTTGTAGAACTACTGTTGTCTTATAATAAGTGTCTTCTGACATATCAAATAGCCATGAGTAAGACAGGAATCCAAATCCAAAAGCACTTTGAAGTTTGTTTCGTGCATATTAGATATTCTATACATTGAAACAAAATGTGTTCCATTGTTTCCGGAGTTTTGCAGATCGAACATAATGGAGATGAAGTCAGGCCAAATCTATGGAGTTTTGCATTGCTAGGGTATGTTTTTGTGCGAAATCTGGAAATAAGAAATTCTTCCTTTCGATGATTAGGAAAAAGTCTGTGTGGAGGTTTAATTCTATTCAAATGAATGAGTTCATGAGCTCATTGATTAATGCTCCAGTTCCTTCATCCATCACAGCAGTGACTAAACTCAGCGAACTAAAAATGTGAATTGCTTGCTCATACGCCAGGTTTAGTATCTAGCGACTACCACCTATTTTATAAACTCAAAAAAATGGCGTGGTAGACAAAGTTTTGCAAGCGATGAGGAAGTTATTGATGCTGTAAATAGGAATTTGGTGGTGCTCAACGAATAATTTCATAAAAATGGCATTATTAAATTTGAACAGATATGCAGAAAAAGTATATTAATTTTTGTGAGGATTATGTTGAAAAATAACTGTAAAGAAAATTAATTAAAATTTATTTTTCTTTATCAGGCTGGAAATTTATCAACCCCCACTCATATAAGAAGTGTTAATAATCTAATTTTGAATGTGCACAGTTGGCACCATATTAAATTTCGGTACTTACGTATTAACGCCACCTTAGCTACAGATTTGGCGGTTTTTAAGTGGCGCCAATCTAACAGCTATAAATTTGGAGGTTCGTGTTCAAAAAAGATAATCGTGCGCGTGCGAACAACAAGATTGCTCTTTATTGGCGTAACTGTAGCTAAGGTGGCGTTAATACGTAAGTACCTAAATTTCTTAGAATCATTATCTCATTGAAAGAAATATTATTTTAATTATATTATTTTATTCCCTACATGAATTTTTAAATGTGTATTTAAGATTGAATTCCGAGGAGCAAAAAAAAAGTCAAAAACTAGGACATTGGATGGGATATTGTGATGTATGAGTTCGTTTAAATAATGTTTTCTATGAAGTCATTTTTTTTTTTTTACACCGGGAACATTAGTAAGAATGCTGTTTGGCGTGATATCTCTCAATAAGTAGTTGCTCTGTAACAAAAAATATGGTTTTTGGCATGACTACGTTTCACAGTATGGGACTGATGTCTTTTTCAGTTGACTTCAAAACTGCGTCCTACTTCTGCAAAATTTGTTAGTTTCTTTTTTTTTTAAATTGGATTTATTGGTACTTACGTATTAACGCCACCGCAGCAGAAGTTGCGCTAATGCGCCAATAAAGAGGTGCCAATGCGCCAAAATAGAGACTGTTTTGAATCTATGTTAAACTCTATATCGGCCCATTTTCCACCGAAATCAGATTGACTACTTGGTTTTTAAATAAAGTGTTTTGATTTTATGATTTTTTATTATTTTTCACAAAAATTTTAGTGTAGATTGGCGCCACTTAAAAACCGCCAAGGTGGCGTTAATACGTAAGTACCGATTTACTAATGAAAATAAAGAGTTTCACACTCAATAAGAAGCAAAGAATTTATTAAACTTTTAAATAACAAAAATACCCAAAATATTAGGTATGCTTGCATGTTTATTCTATCGGAGTGATCCCAGTTGCACCTCATAAATTTTATAAAAATTTCCTTGTTAAGGAAATTACTATTTAAATTTCTGACTAACAATTTGCTCTTTGTGTTTATGTGAGATTAATTTTTAATGAAAAGTATTGAAATTGAGGGAAATTCAAAGCTTTGGAATTTTCTAGCACATCAATTATATTGTAAAAAGAACAATTTTAAATATAATAAGAACAATTTCAATTGCATATTATTTTAAGAGCTAAAAATTTTAATATTTAAATTAATATTAAAAATTGTTAATAACATTTTTTTTAATAAATGACAAAAATTGTCAAAGATTCGAATATTTTCATTATAAATATTTATCTATAATTAATATTTTCAGATATTGTTATATATTATTCATTTTCAACAGGATTAGAGACATATTTTTAAGTTCCTTCGTTTTAAATTTTATATTCTTTGGGTTGCTTGAAAGTACAAGCAACGTTTCTTGTATTTTAAAAAAGAATTTTTAAGCCGTCATCGACAATAGTTCCTTTATAATGGTTTCATTTTCATTTCTGCCAGATTGTTTTGTCTGTTGTATATATATATATATATATATATATATATATATATATATATATATATATATATATATATATATATATATATATATATATATATAAAGATACATTGAGATAAAGCAGCGTCAGCGAGCACACATCTCAAAGCACCAAGTCAAGTCACTGCAAATTAAACCTTCCTAAGGTTTTCATTTCATTCTAACTTTGTGCTTTTTTTTAGAATGGATTAGCATTTTTCAGCATGCATTTTCGTATTCGCGGGCACAATTTTGTACCTACCATTACCAGTGACACAGCCTGATCGATTTTTTGTTCTTCTGAAGTACATGAATGACCACTGAACCACCTGTTCAGCAGATAACATGTCCTGATGTGATTCTTTTAGAAACTTCCATTGCATTGATATGATACACTGAAGTGACAAAAGTCATGGGATACCTCTTAATATAGTGTCAGCCCTCCTTTCGCCCGGCGAAGTGAAGCAACTCGACGTGGCATGGACTCAACAAGTCGTTGGAAGTCTTCTGCAGGAATATTGAGCCATGCTGTCTCGATAGACGTCCATATTTGTGAAAGCGTTGATGGTGCAGGATTTTGGGCACGAACAGACATCTCGATGATGTCCCGTAAATGCTCGATGGGATTCATGTCGGGCGATCTAGATGGCCAGATCATTCGTTGGAATTGTCCAGAATGTTCTTCAAACCAATCGCGAACAGTTGTGGCCCGGTGACATGGTGCATTGTCATCCATAAAAATCCCATCGTTGTTTGGGTACATGAAGTCCATGAATGGCTGCAAGTGATCTCCAAGTAGCTGAACATAAGCATTTCCAGTCAATGTTCGGTCCAGTCGCACCAGAGGACCAAGTCCATGGCATGAAAAAAAAACAGCCCACACCATTACGGAGCCACCACCAGCTTGAACAGTGCCTTGCTGACAGTTTGGGTCCATGGCTTCGTGGGGGTCTGCGCCACACCTGAACCCTACCATCAGCTCTTACCAACTGAAATCGTGACTCATCGGACCAGGCCACGGTTTTCCATTCATCTAGGGACCAACCGATATGCTCACGTGCCCACGAGAGTCGCTGCAAGCGATGTCGTTCTGTCAGTAAAGGCACTCGAGTCGGTCTTCTGCTGGAATAGCCCAAGAAAGCCAAATTTCTCCGCACAGTTCTAACAGACAAGTCCCTTGTACGTCCCACATTGATTTCTGCGGTTATTTGACGCAGTGTTGCTAGTCTGTTAGAATTTACGACTCTTTGCAGAAGTCGCCGGTCTCGGTCGTTAAGTGCAGGCGGTCGACCACTGCGCTGTCCATGGTGGGATGTTATGCCTGAAATTTCATACTCTCGGCACACTCTTGACACAGTGGATCTGGGAATGTTGAATTCCCTAACGATTTCCAAATGGCATGACCGATGCGTGTAGCTCCAACTAACATTCCGCGTTCAAAGTCCGTTAATTCCCGTCGTGCGGTCATCATCACGTCAAAACCTCTTCACATGAATAACTTGAAAAGAAATGAAAGTACTGCGCATTTATACCTGTTCTACGCGATGCTACTGCCATCTGAAAATTTGCATATTGCTATCCCATGACTTTTGTCACTTCAGTGTATATTCAGTATACCAAAGAACAGTTTTCCTCGAGGGGATGGCAATGTGATTTATTCATGCGCCCCATGCGTTTGAAATGATAAGACGTTGAACACACATCGAATGAAGTATTTACAACATTTATTTAATGAGCCATTTTTGAACAGGGAACTTTTTATGTTACTTAATGAAAGAACCAACTTCTGTTGGTTCTTTCATTAAGCACCTTTATTCTTTCATTGCACCAATAATTTAGACTCACCAAATTTTAAACATTTTAAGAAATAAAAAAGAAGAATTAGAAAACTGAAATGTGATCGGCAAATTTCAACTTATCATGTGTGAACATAAGTTGCATATGCGCAACCCGACCGTCGACTGGACATCTACAGATTACTATGGTACATTGGATATCCATCCATATCCAAGGAAGGTGATGGATGGATATCCATCACCCATCCCCTTCCCAGTCAATTTGTGCGGCAAAATTCCATGGATCGGGCCCACACTCCAGCCTTGGATCGTCTGGTGGATCGGCCGTACGAAGTCTTGTTTTTTCCCAGGGGACTTGAACGTATAGGCAAGTGATGATTGAAAACACTATCGTACAGGACACACGTTGACGCACACCGATTCCGGCTTGGTGGCTCTGCCTCTCGAATAATTCGCTGCAACTTTTTCCAGGCGTTTCTCCAGCCGCCGTTTAAGGCTCGTTCCCCACCGAGGCGTTTAAGCGTGAAGAGTTGAAAAATCACTAGCCTCACCGCGTTCGCCTGAAACCTTTGGAAATACACCGCTTTGAGTTGACCAACTTTCAACTCGAAGCGGAACTTCACCGAGCGCAATGATATTCTGACGTTTCGCTGTGAAGGGTCGAACAAATTTTTCGCCTGCCGCGTGAATCTTCAACGCTTCACGCCTCGGTGGGAACAAGCCTTAATAGTAGATGCAAGAGACATGATTGTTCCAATATATTTAGACAAAATATTTTCTAACAGTTCATCAAATACTGTAGAAAATCATATCAATCTCTTTTTTTTATTATTATTGTCGCTCATTCTCAAAATTTAAGATTCTCCCCTTCTTTTGCAGAAAATAATTCTCCCAGAAATATTTGTTCTATGAATAAAATTCATACAACAATCAATCGATTATTTCTACTGTCTGGGGGGAGCATCGCAATGCAATCTTTATAATTGATTGCATTTTTGTCCCCTAGGGCAAGCACCAAGCAACACACTATTTATTTTTTTTTTTCATCACACTTAAAGTTTTTTAAAATTTAACAAGTCAGAAATAATTTTAAAACTAAATGCATTTTCCATCTCCATTCTCTATATTTTTACACAACCATGGAAATTTTTTACACAGTCCAGTCACATTAATGTGACCACTGTCAAAAGCCAGAATACACACTCTTGCATATTCTGGCTTTAAGTGGAGTGGTGTTTTATCAAGTGGAATTCCACTGCAATGTTACACGCCTGCCTTTTGTGATGGGTTATTTCACGTTGACGTCGAAAGTAGGTGGTGGTCAGCATTAGTGTGACTGGACTTGTCTTCACTTCAATTTAATGACTAGAGCCTCCGGGCGTTACAAGCGGCTCTAAAGGCGTTATATGGTCGGGGTAAGGATAGTAATAAAGTATAAGTGTTAAAGAGTGGTAGAGGTCCACCAAAAAGCTGCTATGACTATCCTTTTAAAAACAACATAAGTTTATATGTGCGCGGTTTTTGTAATTTTGCATGCAGTTCACTGGATAACAACCACATTTGCTGCGTATCTATCACAGTCAATGATGAAATCAAGTAAAGTTGTCTAGTTAAGAAAGAACAGATACATGGTTAAATGAAGTGCTGGCTCAGCTAATCTCTTTAATATATAACAGACTTAAAGGCAATGAAAAGAACACAAATTTTGAAACATATGTTTTATTCAAACACAGCATAAACAAGAGTGGCATCACCAGGGTGAGCCGAGGTGGCGTGAGGTGGTGTGCATTGCTGAGCATGTGCCGGTGAAGCAGGGATCACCTTTCACCCCGGAGATGTCCGCCAAGATGTTTGCAATGCAGAGAGGGCGGTCATAGAATGCCTCATCTCAGCGTGTCGTTCACACTCAAATAATAAGTTCATCGCTGTGCTTACAAATTAGACGGCGCATTTCTGGAATATGATATTGTCGCGGTTTACTTCATGCTGAAAACGTTTGAGTCGCTTAGGGATGGAGACGGTTCATGGCCCGCGGGCTGCTACGGGCCCCTCGGGAGGAGTTTTATCTGGCCCGCGGGTATAATTTTATTTGCCCGTTCGAAGAAATTAAAAGAAATATTTGATATATTATTTTATGTATCTAATTTTCTACTTTCTTGATATATATTGTTTTTATTTTTTTTTCAAAGGACTTGGTTGATCTTTTTACTTTCTTTATTTTTTGTTCTTGCTAAGCATGAATAGGCGGAAATATGCGCAATCTAACAATCATCTCAAGCTGTTTGTTAAATATGTTGGCAGTTTAGGGTTTTAGAAATTATTTGGAAGTAGTTTCCCAGTTTTATATCTTCAGAAAATCAGTGCTTCATCTTATATGTATTGAACAAGTTGTTTTCAACTATGGACATTAGAAAGAATTATTTTAGGTGGATGGGTTAGACCTGGAGATGAGCGCTTGAATCTGTAATCCTCACTTAGGCTTTTTACTTTGAGGCACTTTTAAATGATTTCATTCGTCTGGTGCTTTATATTTAATTGTAAGTTTTGCTTTTTGTTTTTAAGATTTTGAAGATTTTTGTCTTGGTCCACCCAAACTTATTTTTTTTTTATCGATTTTTGGCTTTTTGACTTCGTATTTGCAACTATTGCAAGTGTGTGCACAAAATGACTGTAGGAGCCACAAACCAAATTAAGTTTTACTCATTCATTCATGTTTTCCAATAGAAAGTATTACATAATTATTGTTTATGATGATTTATTGTATATATATATATGAAAAATTGTTTTAATAGAAAAATCTGCTTTTTAAAATAGAAGTGTGTTAGTTTTGATCAGCTCTAACAGAGATTTCTTGTCTACAAAATGATAAAAGGAGGATGTAGATTTATATATTTATTAGTGAAACTTTTACTTTTGACACTTTTCATATTTCAATTGTAAAGAAACGTATATAAAACAACAAAGAGCTCCAAAATGGTGCAAGGTTTTTTGTTGTTCATTTCATTTACTCCAGCAATTACTTGAAAATAAATAAGTAACACATGTGATTGGCTAAGCTATTAATATGTCACTGGAAACACAGTGACACTAAAGGTACCAAACATTTTTCAACTCTGGTTGAAGGAATAAATAAAAAGGGGCACTAAATGGCAGTTATTTATTAAATTGTGAAGATTATTCACTTTTCTTTATCATTTAATTGTTGTATTCGCGTGTAGTGTTAAATTATATTTTTACACGTGTGGCGGCGTTGTAGAATGTGTATAAGTTAATGTCTTGTTAAGTTATATTCTTAGCTTTGAAATTATTTAAAGAGGCTTGAGAATAAGCGATTCAGAATGTTAACGAATTCACCCTGGTACTTTCTAGTGACGAGTTGGTTAGACGAGCTCTCTTGATTCCGAAGTTTAAGGAATTTTGTTCACAAAATTTTCTCAAATTCAACCAATACGTAACT